>JASGXE010007251.1:0-61798 GCA_030068105.1 Sinentomon sp. SZTP_YWyxl
TTCAATCTAAATTGATTGAAAGTTGTCGAATTCAATTAAATTTGCTGACGCTTTATAGTCGGTTTATACCAATGTTTAGGGTGTGCGTTTTTGTAATTGCTGTGTCCCCAGCACCTTAATAATCGTGAATTAACTCCGGGCAAACTCGTTTTCAGAAGATGCATGTCAGATCGGATTACATTGATAAACGATTTGGCGAACTACGATAATTTCAGACACCCCATGCAACCTCGAAAGTTAATTACATGTCGGAGGCTTTGGTGCCGACTTTCACTGGAACAATCAGAGACTGTTCAAACGGAGACTGTTCGAACGGACAAGGCTTGTGATACCTCAACTTCTCTCGGGGCCCCCGAGAGAAGTTGAGGTATCACAAGCCTTGTCCGTTAGAACAGTCCCCGTAGTCGGGGCCGACCCATTCTTGAAAAGATAATATCCTGTGATTCCATTTGAGTGAAAAATAAATTTCATGGACAGCGGTTCGATGTTCTCAAATTTGCTGTCAATTTGAAGCGTGCGACGCTTGGTCTATATCAGTCAAATAAAGTTCACGAACTCTGCTTTTTCAATAAAAAGCGCCAGCGCAATGCACTTGGTGTGTCCAAAGTCGTCTTTGCAACTTTGACGCCGCGTGAATATTACGAATCAACGGGCCATGCAATGTAAGAGGCGCCGGCAGTTGAATGAATGGTCGCCTCGGAGAACTTTATTTCGTATGGAATTTCATATCATTGAGACCTTGTTTGCGCTGGCATGGTCTAGCTGAAATGCAATATTCGAATGAACATCGCATCAAACGAATCGCATGCATCACTGTCAAATGGCGACCACCATGCCAGAAAATGCATTTTCCAACATGGATGACACCACGCAATCTGCAACGCTATGCCTTGTGGACTGACGAGGGGCAATTCGAACATGATCTGCGTCATTCTGCGATGACTTCCAAGGCAAGGGAAAAAACATTCAAGTATTGCATGAAAATTAAACACCCTTTCATGTTCTCAACGATAAAAACGCACACGAATTCCGGCGGCCGGTGTCCTGCCATGCAGATAGGGACTTTTGCCGCTTTCGATATAATATTGTGAATAAAGTGCATCTCTGGTGTTCTGGTGACAGAAAATTTGAGCTCTTATGAATACAATTTCTGTACGACAGAAGTGTCCAAAAAGTGCAAAAAAGTGTCCAAACAGTGCAAAAAAGGGTCCAAAAAGCTTAAAAATGTGTAAAAAATATTGAATATTTGCGCAAAGTGAACACAAAAGTGGGACATTTTTTCACTTTGGCCTATTACAGTTTTTGAACGAAATTTTTTTTTGTAAATTTTACACATCATTTTCACTTTAAAAATTGCACGAAAAGTGCAATAAAAGTGAATTCGTCTGCTTGCTGGGGTGCGCATGTTTCGATCTGGTCCACTTCGATCTCATTCCATACCCTTCACCGGTCACCCACTTTATGACTGACACAGGCAGAGCTTTTCCTCTGTCCATCAATTTTGTGCTGATACAGTTTGTCACCAGTCCACTTATACCTACCTACTGCCACTTCTGTGGCAGTAGGTAGGTATTAGTATTTAAGTATATAAGTATATAAGTATATAAGTATATAAGTATAAATGATTATCGTTTTCGAGATTTTGTGCGCAAAAAGGCAGCCGTCAAGCAAGATCGAATTGCGCTGCTGAGTGATGTGTCTCGAAATTCAAAATGCAGCAGAGCTCGAACGAGGGGTGGTTCAAAACGTTTCACCCAAACCTAACCTTGTTCAATATGGCAGGGCTCCGTTGTTGGAATTTGGAACACTTGCAGCAACCTTTGCACTTTTTCCACAAACTTTAAATTCGAGTTTGTCGATAAAGTTGCGACTTTTGGCTTTTTGGGACCATATAGATTGGTGACATTTTCCAAGTTCCTATAGGAAAAAGCACTGGAACTTTGTTCTCAGCCTCGATACTCGTACTCGATACTCGTACTCGATACTCGTACTCGATACTCATACTCGATAGGTACTCGATACTCGTCTGTGAGTAGCTGATCTCCAAGTGTAGGTAACTTGTACAACCACAAAGGTTTTGGCATTGATTTCCGAGTGCTGGAACTCAGGTCGTCCACCCATTGAAAATGTGAATTCCCGGAAAAACAAAGTGGCTACAATTTCAGCCTTTGCGGTACAAAATTCTTTTTCAGCTGTTCAGCATACGTGACACTCCTTTTCCTTGTGAACACTGAACAGGATGCATGCAAACGCTTCACTTGTCCAATCCACATGCATCAATCATCATGCAGCTCTGGAATTGGCTGCTTCCACTTTGCACAGAGGCCATCCATCACTTCTGCACGGACAATAACGATTTCAAAAATGTGTAATGATCCCAAACTTTCTGCGAGCAAAGCTCCGAAATGATTTGAGGAACAAATGCGTTCAAGTTAAGATGGCATCAAATTCCGGGCCCCTGCCAGAAACTTTCAACGATTGTGCGATTTTTTCCGTTGCAACATGGTTTTGGTCTGTGGAAAAGTTGTATAGAGGAAACTTCCAGCTTTCCGCTGACACCAAAATCATTGAATTTGGACGTCATTTGACCATTTTATCGAGAGAAATAACGCGCCATGGAAGCATCGTTTTGTTCTGGGCCCAAAACAGAATCATGCTTCCATGGCGCGTTATTTCTCTCGATAAAATGGTCAAGTGACGTCCAAATTCAATGCTTTTGGTGTCAGCGGAAAGCTGGAAGTTTCCTCTACAACTTTTCCACAGGCCAAAACCAAGTTGCAACGGAAAAAATCGCACAATCGTTGAAAGTTTCTGGCAGGGGCCCGGAATTTGATGCCATCTTAACTTGAACGCATTTGTTCCTCAAATCATTTCGGAGCTTTGCTCGCAGAAAGTTTGGGATCATTATACATTTTTGAAATCGTCATTTTTTTCAGCTTTGTGCCACAACAACTTTCATGAAAATCCGTCGCCTGGTTGAAGAGAAATTTGACTTTCTGCTGTAAACTTCGCACTGCGGTCCGCAATTCACCTTCAGCTGCGCTTGCCGCTTGTGTGATACAGTGACGTCAGTGTCCTCGCCCGGATTTCATAACTGATGACGTACCTCTACATCAAATACCTCGGCACGGACCACATTGCGTCAAAAGAAGCAGACCAACTTCGAGATTTTGATGGGACGAAAAGGTGCATTGTGGCATTGCGGCGCATCTTGGGGGAATGCGATCTCGATCAGCAGGCCTGTAGCACGCATGCAAAGCAGCAGGCCTCGCATGCCTGCGTTTTCTTTTTGGAGTGTATCGGTGACATTTCTTTTCTTTTCCGGTAAATTCTGCTAGAATTCCCAAAGCTCCCCAAGCGAACTTATTGGTCTGTCTTCCGTCGCATGTGAATCCACAAACTCGTGCACCAGCTTTTTCAAGGCTGATTATGGTTTGCAAAATGGTTATCGCCAAAACCAAGGCACCCTTGGCAGCAAAGACCGCGACAGGTTGGACAAATTTTGACTTCAGAGGGGAAAACATGAACACCACACTCGGACTGGCTTTCTTCTTGGGACATGGTCACCTCGAATGTGAATCGGAATATTTGCCGAAACTTGACTTCGTCGAAAATCAATTTTACCTCGTCTGAAACTTTCGTCTTTGCCATTCATTCCATGCATCTGACAGCGCGTAAAAGGAATTCTAAAATTACAAGTGGCGGAACCATGAAAAATTCGCATGTTCCAAAGTTCCAAGATGCATTCAAAAATTTCACCATCGTTCCGATTCCTTTCTGGCGATTTTTTTCTTGCACGTCGTGTTCGGTAAGTTGCAAAGTGACAGCGTAGATTTTCGAATGAGGCGTTGAAAGCGCATGCATTCGAATTTTGGATTGTGGAACTTAATCGCGTAACAGTTGCCGTGCACCAAAAAACTTCAGCTTGCCCGCGTGTGCCTGAAACTTGTTTCGAGATAAGGCCAATCTTTCACGGCGGGAAGAGATAAGTTTGGATTCACCCTCGAGAACATTCCCGAGGGAGTAATCAAAAGGTATTCAAATAGTTCCCATCTTCAAAAAATAAAAAATAAAAATATGGGAGTTTAGCAGACATTTGTTCTGTTCGATGGATTTACCTCACGGTGCCTGATTTGGGAATTCCAAGAAGCAAAAAGTGCCGTTGGAGCAGCGCGACTGAAGAAAATGCAACGGAAGACAACTCGAGCCATAGGAAAAATGTAAATTTGCTGTTTTCATCAAATTTTGTGATCTGAAACTTTTTCTTGCTCTATAGCCACGGAAGTCAATATTTAATCGGAACAACATGTGCATATTCAGGAACGCGCAAAGTCTTTGGCCATGGCAAAAAATAAAATAAGCTGTTTTAATCACATTTCGTGATTTGTGACGTTTTCAAGCCCCCACCACGGATGTCACCGCACTTTATTCGGTGCTAAAATTTCCTATGAGCTTGAAAAAAGTTCAGATCACAAAACATGATGAAAACAGCAAATTTACATTTTTCCTATGGCCAAAGACTTTTGGGCTACCCTGTAAAGGTGCCTTATTTAGAAGGTTTGGGGATTCACTTCATTGCTTGATCTTATGGCAACCACAATCAAGGTTACGCCAATAACAAACCCTCCATCGCACAATGCGCCGATTACGCCGCGCGGCGCATTCCTTAATTGTCGCGTAGGTATATACACACCTGGTCGTTTTGGGTCAACTTGCTGGAATCCTGCCAAGTGGTATTTCAAAGTGTCATCAGAGAAAGATCGAGCGGTCAAGTGGCAAAGGAAAGGCACTTATAGGATGACTGCGATTAGCAATAAATGAAGCTGGTGTTATAACCTTTGGCGTCTGAATGGAAGAAGGCTATATATAGGTTCCAATTCCAATTAAAGTTCCCGAGTTCATTGGTGCCAAGACAAGACAATTGGATTTTCCCGAATCCTAAAGAGCGCAATTGCGAAATTTTAATTTTATGGGTTCATTTGCCGAGGTGCATGGTATCCGCTGCTTCGGTAACTCAAGAAGTTTTACGTTTTTCCGAAGTTCCACAGCAGCTCGTTAAATTTTAATCGTTCTAATTGATTCTGTGCCATCTTAGTTTATCAGGCTCAAAGCTTTGTCGTCTGAACGTTTTTTTTTATTGCTTCCCGTATGTTTTCGCACTCCATTATAGATGGAGCTAAAAGAGAGTTTTTTTTTTGGGTAAAGTCGTAAAGACGGCGAGGACAAAATTGCGCGATCGCAGGGCAACATTGTCCGAAGAGTCGCACTCTGAGCTGTGTACGAATATTTTGTCCCCCTTTGATGCCAGCATCTGTAGTGCAATTGTGCCCCATCATTAAACTGTTTTCTTTTCCCATTTTCCTTCTTTGTTTTATTGCTGCCTTGTTTTGTTTCCTGATTTAATTTTCCCTTTTTTCATTTTGCAGGTTGAGCAAAAGTATGGGCTAAAGTCGTTTTGTCTGTTAGGTTTGGTCAGATCAGGTTAGGTTACATTGGGTTAGCTTAGTTAGATCTACTCGAAGGGTTTTAAGAAAAGTTTCAATTGCTCAACACGGAGAATCCCAAACGCCAACACTATCATGAATCAAACCGATCCAAACCCGACCAAACCGACGATTAAACGACTTGAAACGACTTATTGTGGCCCCACATTTTTGCTCAGTCCGCGAAAAAAAAAAATGAGACAAATATACTCGAAGGACACAAAAACAAAGAAAATGAAAAAGGGAAACCGTTTGCCGATGTCGGGACGCAATTGCATGACACAGAGAAAAGGCACACCACGTGCCGTGTCAGAGAGGGGCACAATTGCACGGCTCAGAGCACGGTACGGCCATTTTTTGAAAATGTTTCCCTGCGATGGTATACAATTTTGTCGCCCACACGTAAAAATGACTTCACCCACGGCCGTATTCCCCATTGCAACTCACCCTCAGGTTCAACTCATTAGTCAATTCAATGGATAGATCTGTGTTGAGAAAATTTGGGTAAAGTCATTTATACGGGGGGACACAATTGCACGGCAACAGGGAACCATTTTAAAGAAAACAGCAGTACCCTTAGCCGTGCAATAGTGTCCCCCCTTTGGCACCGGCATACGGCACAGGGTGTGCCTTATTTCTCTGGAGGGTGGGTAGTCGGTTGAGATAGGTTAATTAGGCGTTAATTAGGCGCTTTGGATATGTTAAGTTAAGTTTGGTAGGTTCGGTTAGGTTTGGTTAAAGTTAGGTTAGGTTAGGTCAGAATAGGTTGGGTTAGGGATCTCTGTGCAGTGTACCTTCACTAAAAACAACCAAATGAACCTCACGAAAAACAACTCGACCCAATATTATCCAATCTGACCTCTCCTGACCTAACTAACCAAACCTAACCTACTCTAACCTAACCTAACGACCTAACCGAACCCACCTAACTTAACTTAACCTATCCAAAGCACCTAATTAACCAATCTCAACCGACTACCCACCCTCCAGAGAAATAAGGCACACCCTGTGCCGTATGCTGGTGCCAAAGGGGGGACACTATTGCACGGCTAAGGGTACATCTGTTTTCTGAAAATGTTTCCCTGTTGCCGTGCAATTGTGTCCCCCCCGTATAAATGACTTATCCAGAAAATTTAATTTCTATGCAAAACGCTTATTTGGTTATTAATTTTCCATTGTTGCGAAATATGCATCCGTCTGTTGAATTGGTTGTTGGGTGGCACCTGAGGGTGAGTTGCAATGGGGAATACGGCCGCCAGTTTTTGAGTTATCCGTTAAAAAAACGAAGTTCGGTTAATTGGGCGAATCGTCAAAAACCAATGAAGCAATCCGTTTTTTTTTTTATCAATTTTTGTGAATTTCCATTTCCTCATGTCTGACAAAGTTGAACTGGGACTTTTTGGTTCCTCGTTTGCAATGTCCATATATCCGATTTGCGACCGCCGCACGTGTGTCCTTTGTTGTTCCGATTGGATGATCACCAATTTCAGGTTTGAGGCCATTCTAAATCTGTTCGAACTTCAATGCCAAAAAGACAAGTTCTTTCATCAACAGCCTAAATTTTCAGTTCTGTTCTGAATGCCAAAAGCAAGGCTGCACAAGCGCCACAACAATTTCCCAATTTGGCCCAATGGTCAGTGACAACACGTTCCGACCAAATCTGTGGAAAGATTCGAACGTGCCCATTTGGACGAACAGGATCTATGCTTTGGGTCTATGCCATAATAAATTACAATTGTGATGCTTTGGCTCGTTTCGAAATTTCGATTGCAATGTCTGCGATCTCTCATTCGCATTTCAACAAAAAAGTGAGATCAATCGGTCGCACAAACGTTGTTTCCATGTTTCAGCCCGCAAGCCTAAATGCAGGGTGTGGATGCGGAAAGACCAAACCACAGTGCCGGTGTTGTATGATATTTTGAAACCGTGAGGTTCGGAATCATTATCTCATGGCTCAAAACCGTGGAAAAATGAGGTGGGGTATCGAAATCTCACGGCTGAAAACCGTGGTAAAATGAGGTCACCTCATTTTACCACTACTCTGCCCCTTGGAACCCCGCTGGGGCGCTGCCCCAGACCCCGTACACTGGTGGGGGGGCTTCGCCCCCAGACCCCCGTCCAAACCATATTCCCACATGTCCCCCCCAATATTCAACCCAGATCTGCGCCCTTGATGAGGTGGGGTATCGAAATCTCACGGCTGAAAACCGTGGTAGAATGAGGTGGGGTATCAAAATCTCACGGCTGAAAACCGTGGCAGAATGTGGTGGGGTATCACAATCTCATGGAAACGAGGTGGGGTACCATTATCTCACGGCTGAAAACCGTGGTAAAATGAGGTGGGGTATCAAAATCTCACGGCTGAAAACCGTGGTAAAATGAGGTGGGGTATCGAAATCTCACGGCTGAAAACCGTGGTAAAATGAGGTGGGGTATCAAAATCTCACGGCTGGTAAATGTTGTGGGGTATCATTATCTCACGGCCCGTCCATGTCAGATTGAGGTGGGGATTCAAAATCTCACGGTGGGTATCAAAATATCATGGCTCAAAACCATGATAAAATGAAGGGGATTCATTCTGCCACGGTTCTGCCAACACCGGAAACTCTTCGGCGCCCAGAGGCAATTTTCAGAAAAGCGCCCATTGCAGCCTGCGGCATCTTTTCATCCAAGACCAGAAAAGTTACCAAACTGTGATTATTATTATTATTATTATTATTTATTCCATCGTCTCTCTCAATAATTATGATCATCAGAAGCAGGCACGTTTTATTTTCGGCAGGAAAAAGGTGAAATAAGAGGCGCTGATTGATACATCTTGTGTCCTAATGATTCATTTGAAACAACCACCTATACAGATTAGAAATAACCGTATTCATTTGAAATATAGGGGCCTGCTGTCATTTCGATTTGTTCGGTTTTCAATCCATTTATGTTTTAGGTCTACTCTACCTATGTCCAATTTTTTTTATTGGGATTGATTATCCATCCTCCAAACATTTTCCAACATTCGAAATGATTCGACCTGAACACTCACAGGCAAAATCTAAGACACAGCAAAAGATCTCAGCCGGGAAGAAGAGCACTTTGTAGATTCGAGTGTTATGAGAGTGAGATGCAGTGCATATCACTGATCTGGCAGGCAGAAAAGAAGACACCATTTCACAGCACAATGCTCACAATGTCCATGCACTTCCCAACGAAAACACCGACTCACGTCGAGTGAAACACCGAACTCGCATGCAGAACTGAACTACCTACTTGCACTCACCTGTGCTTCACCGCGATTGCATTGCCATCTCATCTGACGTGTTGACAAAAAGGAAATTGTCTAATTGAACAAATAAGACAAAAATAAAAGGCCTACAGGCACGCAGATCTAATCAAGGTTAACTGGTTAATGCCGGGGCAGGTCAAGAGAGAGAGAGAGAGAGGAGACTGGATAGAGATGAAAGCCTATACTATACCTTACTTAATTCGCTGTTTGGAAATCGGCAGATTACAAAACGACATTTTAGCATTTGACGATCGTTAAAAATTTGCATTTCACCAGCGCCTGCGTCGGATGTATACCAATAAAATGTAGGTACAGGCTGTTGGATTCAGAGAAAACACAGGCAGATATTATTGCACGTCATTTCTTTCAAAAGCTTCCGGCGCATTGTCCAGCTGAGTCCCCGCATGGTTTGATCACCATGGAGGCGACAAAAAACCGAGTGGTTCTCACCGCACAACATTTTTTGTCTCCTGAAACTCGCAAAAACAATTGGCCACCAAATTCCGAATGGAGCGATGGCTGATTGCATCCCTGTGTGATTTGCAGTTCTGGGACAAGATTCGCGTTTGGTACAACAGTGAACGTCTTCATGATGGCCCCTCTTCTTTGTGCTGCGGGTATATTCCGGCGGCGTTTTTGCAAACCCTGCCGCGACTTTGGATGGCAGAGTGCGTTTTGTGCAAGAATGCTCGATTGGGGCCCTGTTTTCGCAAGCGAGAAAAGCATTTTTTCTTACCTGGAGCTATCTGAACCTGACCTAAATCTGTACTTCTCGGAAAAAGAATGCTCGTTGGGAGGCCCGGCCTGCCATCTAAAGTCTAGGCAGGGTTTGTGAATTGGCATCCCGGCGTTTCTTGTTTTTGAATTCAATAAGCCTGAGAATGGAAACTTCATTTGGCTGAAGCATCGAAATATTCCACGGCCCACGGAAAAAGAATTGAACATGTGCCGAATAGGCCCTATGCCTGAGACCAAAAGGGACTTACGAAGATCTGAATAGTTCAGCCACCATTGGGCCACGGGTTTCTTGCCCAACGATGGTCTGCGGCAGAGATCGCTGTGTGGTCGCGTAATCCCATGCGAAAAAGCTTAACTTTATTCATTCTAAAAATTCAACGGCAAAAAGAAAACAAAGTGATTGTTTGTTGCGTGGATTTTCATCATAATTTTCCCACAAATCTCATGACAGAAATCATGACATTTCAAAAAAGCAGACATGACATGTTGTCATGATAAAAACAATCATGGTGTTGCATTCATCCAGAACACAACATTGATTTTGCCACAACTTTATCGGCATCTTGAGAAATTTGGGTCGCATGGTAAAAATGGTAATGCGACAAAATGGGTTGCATTGCCACCGCTAAATGGTTTTTCGTAAAGCGTCACATCACAATAAAATGATTCATTATCCTATGCTGGGATAATGAATCAAGATAGAGCTTAAAGAAGTTCATGTTTTGTCCTCAATTTGCGGCCAAATTGACCTGGCGAGTTGCAAGTGTGCAGGTCAGGTTGATAACTTTTTTGAGGATTTGCAAGGTGATCCAGGTGGTCTCTATTGCCACCTTGTGGGGTAAATACACGCAGGACCACAGGACCATGGGTCCTTTTTGCAAAAACGTTTCACTCCATTGAAAGAAAAAGGATAAAGGATGTGAAAAAGGATGTGTTGGTGTGTCTTCATTTTTATGGTGTTTCATCCATCGCAAACAGGGATTAAATTGTAAATAATAACAAGCGGTGGCAGCCTGCTCTACGAGTAGGTAGGCCTACCTCTCGTATACAGGCTCTCAAAAATGATGTTTATAGGTATGGTACGCCACTGTCCTCAGAAAAGTGGTGGTTCTTCGTGCCACGGCGTGCCCCCTCAATTTAATCACTCATCGCAAAAAGGCAGAAACAATTCCTGCGCAATCCAAAATCTCAATGTTTTTATGAGCAAAATGTTATACCGTTTTCAACCAAACTTCATCGACAATTCGCCCTCTGACCAAAACGTGCCCGAAAATGTCACGTCACATCGTTGCTACCGTGTTGACTCGGTCATGTAAACATTGACTTTTGGCCGGTCTGCCATGTCATGTTTTGAAGAAGGTGTCTGAGGAGAATCCGAAAAAAGCGGCGTATTTTTGTTTTCTGCAGGTGTTATTCAAGAAGCAAATCTTTCCAAAATTTACGCGCATATCATGTCATCTGCCAAAGTGCTGTGATTGCCAAGTTGCGAGAGTAGTATTTGTAATCCGCTGATGCATCGGTCGTTCTTGACTTGACACATCAATGTATGTGAAGTTGGCCCCCCCACTGCAGCCCCCCCTCGCGGTATTTTTACTGTCGTTAGCGCCACGTTAGCGCTCTTTAGCGCCCAATTTTCAGCGTTAGCGCCCATACCGTTTCGGAGATATTCAGCACTTTCAGTGGGGGGGCCAACTTCACTGTGAAGTTGGCCCCCCCACTTTTTGTTTTTCAAGTAATGGGAGCCAACTTTGGCGTACGGTTGTATCCTCGTTAGCGCCCTTTAGCGCCCAATTTTCAGCGTTGGCGCTCATTCCGTTTTGGAGATATTCAGCACTTTCAGTGGGGGGCCAACTTCACTGTGAAGTTGGCCCCCCCACTTTTTGTTTTTCAAGTAACGGGAGCCAACTTTGGCGAACAGTTATATCCTCGTTAGCGCCCCTTAGCGCCCAATTTTCAGCGTTAGCGCCTACACCGTTTCGGAGATATTCAGCACTTTCAGTGGGGGGGCCAACTTCACTGTGAAGTTGGCCCTCACTTTTTGTTTTTCAAGTAATGGGAGCCAACTTTGACGTACGATTATATCCTCGTTAGCACCTTTTAGCGCCCAATTTTCAGCGTAAGCGCTCATACCGTTTCGGAGATATTCAGCACTTTTAGTGGGGGGCCAACTTCACTGTGAAGTTGGCCCCCCCCCACTTTTTGTTTTTCAAGTAATGGGAGCCAACTTTGGCGTACGGTTATAACCTCGTTAGCGCCCTTTAGCGCCCAATTTTCAGCGTTGGCGCTCATTCCGTTTCGGAGATATTCAGCACTTTCAGTGGGGGGGCCAATTTCACTGTGAAGTTGGCCCCCCCACCTTTTGGTTTTCAAATAATGGAAGCCAACTTTGGCGTACGGTTATATCCTCGTTAGTGCCCTTTAGCGCCTAATTTTCATCGTTAGCACTCATACCGTTTCGGAGATATTCAGCACTGTCAGTGGGGGGGCCAACTTCACTGTGAAGTTGGCCCCCCCACTTTTTGTTTTTCAAGTAATGGGAGCCAACTTTGGCGTACGGTTATATCCTCGTTAGCGCCCTTTAGCGCCCAATTTTCAGCGTCAGCGCCCACACCGTTTCGGAGATATTTAGCATTTTCAGTGGGGGGCCAACTTCACTGAAAATGCAAAGTCCAAAGCTTCACACCTTGCACCATTCCAGTAACCATCGCATCCAAGGACAGTAAGTTGGGCACGTCTCGCGAATGAGATGGTTCTTGAACATGCGTCAAAATTGATGATGCGCACAACCGGTGTTGACGGGACTTTTGAGCAGAAAGTCCTCAAAATTGAAAATGGTTTCGGCGCTGGGGGCCAACTTCACAGTGAAGTTGGCCCCCCCACTGAAAGTGCTGAATATCTCCGAAACGGTATGGGCGCTAACGCTGAAAATTGGGCGCTAAAGAGCGCTAACGTGGCGCTAACGACAGTAAAAATACCACGAGGGGGGGCTGCAGTGGGGGGGGCCAACTTCACATACATGACACATCAACCTTCTACCCGGGATAATTTTACCTCTACGTTATGATGAAGCAGGGTTACGCCGGCTCCGGCCAGCGAAGGCCAGAAAGACATCTGCCGCAGCAATCCGAGATGATTACGCCGGCACTCTGCAGGAAGTCACCTCTTTTTCATGGCGCGCTTTTTGCGAACGTGCCAACATCGCAAAATGTTTCGAGGCACATCATTCACGAGAGCAAAAAGAAACGGAACAAAAACAAAACAAAAGAACAGAAATAGACATCGAAATGAATGCACTTGGCGCTAATTGTGGACCAAAGGCTGAGTGAAACTCTGAAACTGCATTGTGAGCGATGGAGGAAGAGGAAAGGAATCTCGTCAGGACTTCAAGAAAAAAAAGAGTTGACATGTGACCACCTCCTTCATTGCGCAGCAGCAGGGTACAGGTTCGAAAAGTGAAACTGCGGTCAGTGGTCAGTGGCAAGCGGACCAAAACGTCGCAAATATTTATTTGGAATGCATGTGTGCATGCACCTTGGCGGCAAACAGGTTGATCTCAGCACAGCGCAGCATTGATAGAACAACAACGGACAACAAATGGAGTTGGTGCGTCTGTTTGGACAACTCAATCTTGCCCACTTGTCGTTGCATTTTTGTTTTTGCTCAGAACTGAGGGGAAAAAGAACATATTCTGCACCTGTGTTTTGGTCCCTCACAAGATATTTACCAAATTTACGCTGAGTGTGCGCCAGTCCTCAACCTATTTTCTGGCTTTTGAACATCCGCAGTTCGGTTTCACACGGAATGGGTCCCATCAATAGGCCATAACCACCGTCTATCAGCTATCGATATCTCGAAGCCATGATCTATAGATCATTACAAAATAAGTTATGGCACAGAGCTGTCAAAAAACAACAGAGCTGTATTAAAAAGCAGACACGCAATCGCAAAACAATCCGATTTATCGCATCCAATAACAGGTCTGCGTTTGACACCCACCTAATCCAAGTAGGTATACTGCACAGATTCCGCTCGATGTGTGGTTTTATGGCAATTAATTTAGGAACGTAAATGTGGCAGTTGCCTTATTTTGATCAGAACAGCCTTGACATTAGGTACATTGGAATGTTCTTTTTGATTTCCGAATTCGTGTTCACTGTCATTCAAGTGCTCCAATCCTCAAAATCATCTGATTCCAATCGACACAAAGGACGAAAATAAACAAAATCCAAACGAATTTTTTTGATGAGGTGAGGAGAAATAAATTCCGTCGGAACGCCAAATGTTCCTTTGTCAGGGTGCCGTGATTCGGTACCTACAAATTTGGTGCAACAGCAATGGGGATGGTCACGCAAACAGGTCAAGCGATCTTTAAATTAACCTGAACCTCAAATGAAAAAGTCGCGCAAACTCCTCGGTCGTTGTTGAAACAAGAATACCGCCAGTTTTTTGGTCCTTCGAAAATTTTTGGCCCGCACATTTTGTTCCTTTTTCGGCCCCAAAGGCGTGATTGATCATTTGTGAATTTCCTTCCGGCTGACGCTTGCATGGTTTTTCTTCAGAAGATGCAAGAGATCTTTGTCCTTCATGCATGCATAGTGGGGGCATCTAATGTCCGAGTATGGGGGCATCTAATGTATGGGGGCATAATGGGGGCATCTAATGTCCAAAATCCGTAAAACTGGTCCGAGTCGTTTCAGTTGAATGCAGAGCAGAAATGGGCTACGATTATGGGGCATAGTTCGCCTTGCGAGCCCAAGGTGTGTGCAACAGGGTAAATGGTCGGACCACCAGCCGAATGGCTATCAGTCCATATGACTCCACGATGATGATGATGATGAATGTGGGGTCAAAACATTTCGGTAAAAACGCGAAGGAACAAAAATTCGGGCACAATATTTCAAAGGTTTTGCCATGTGAACATTCACGCCTAAATTATATCGAGTAGGACGAAAAGGCTTGTACAAATTGACTCGACGAATCTTGCTTGGCCTTTTCCTTCAATTTTCCTTCCAATTCAATCGAATAGACCAAAGTTATGCCACTCGCAAGGAGGAAACAGGCCAACCAATGTGACGACCAAAGCTCTCCGATTCTGTTTTGATGACAGAGCCAAATTCAGGCATCCAACGGTCGCAATCCTTCCATCTTTATGATAATTTTTTATGCCTGCACAATCTTGATTGTGTTCGTTCTGTTCATTTGAACCATATACGAGTAATAATTCAGTCATATTCTGGTCATGTATTGTATTCATGAGGACAGGACACACAACGCAGGTCGGCGAAGTGAAGCAGGAGGCCAAAGGTGAACCAAGCAAAGGTTGCTCTGAAATGCTATCAAGAAGGCACATCTTTATAGGCCGTAAAATTGAAAAGAAAAAGAAACCAAAGATGTCAAAACCAGACATGTCAGGCCACATTTTGTTTTGAACTTTTGACGTGCTTGTTTCGTAAATTGCACTCTATTAGTCCATACCGGGGTTCTCTGGTCCGATCTGGAGAACCACATCAACATGAACATTATCGGGAAAAGGAGTTATGGCATTCTATTACTCCACCGGGGTGCTCTGATCGGATCTGGAGAGCACACCAATAATATGAACATTGTCGGGAAAGGAGTTATTAATGAATCTATTCTGACAAATTTCTCAAAATCGACCAAAAAGGTTTTGCCAGTGGCAACACAATATGTTGGTATATGAAATTTTATCATGCAATTTTCAGGCAATGGTGACATCGGCTGATGGTGATTTGCTGATTGCCCACAGCAATGACCCGCGACTGTTTTTTGGGGAAAACCTTTCTAGGTCCTGGAGACACTTTTCTTTCGCGTCCTGAAACACATTTCAGCGTCTGGAGCCATTTTTCGCATGTGGCCCCTTTACCTTTTGCACCTTGCTGCGAAAAAACTTCAGTACGATTTTCTCGATGGAGGCTTTAGAGAGAGAGGAGCCATTGTGGAAATCCCCAGACATCAGTTCACTGCGCGTGCCAGAAGTGGAACGGAGGATTTGCAAGGCATGCATGCGCAGTTTCTTTCTTCCACCAAAGGGAACAAATTGAAAAGTGTTTCCAGAGCCAAATTGTAAAAAATAGAAGTGGAATGTATAGTGGTGGAAGTTGTTGCACTCGGAATGTCGCCCAACTTGATGTTCGAGCTCCAGTCAAATTGGCCAACCGAACTCTGTCTCCGTCATCTGCCCCGAAATGCGAATCCAGCATAAATTCGGTGCGAATATTGAAAGAATGATGCTCGGAATGGAATTCTGTTTCAACTCCGCGCGGGAAATCAGTGATTTGTCTTCATTGCGGGAAATTCGCATTTTCAACAGGCAGGTCGGCCAATTGGTTGGCTGACCTGGTTAGTTTCGGCACTCGAAGCCTTTATCGCAGCATCGAAAATCGGACAGGAATTTTCTTGATAGGTACTTCTCGTTGGAAGGTACTTTACGTCGAAATACGGACAACAGGCTGCGCCATCTTCTCGACAGTCGGTGCTGTCATGTGTCGGTGGACAGCAAACGAGCTGTGGAGATGAAACCGTGCTGAACAGCTGTGACACGCCAAAGATGTGTCTTGGTCAAAAACGTCTTCAAAGGGATCATTGACAACCATGCACACCAGACACAAAGTCCATTCCCAAGAACACTTTATTTTTTTGTGCAAAATACCAACACCGTTTGGAAAGAATTCTGTGCCATCACACGTTTCGCCATTTCGCATTGTCAATTGACCGGTCAAATTGATGTGTTGTTGACCGACCTGTTGGGCGTTGGCTGTTCTGTTTCGTCGGAAATTTGCATTTTCAAAATATTTCCGAAAATCTGAGTGGCTACACCTTTTTGGAGAGGCGTTTATGCGGGGTTGGACTTTTGAGGCGTTGCTCAGTGGCGTCAGCCCTGCGCATAGGCTTTCGAAATTCCACTGGCTCAGTGATCACCCTATGCTCCGTGCATTTTTTTTACCTCCCAGCCACATCCGCTGCGAGAAGTGACAGAGGTAAATGGCCTTTCCAGATTTTCGAATCCAGAATTCTGAGCAAGTTTTCCGGTCTACAGATGATAAGGACCTTGCCGTGGGAAACCATCTCAACTCAGACCGTTCACACACAACTCTCCGGTTGGAAATCGTTGAAAGCAAAGGTCAGCTGCGACGTTTCCATGACCGTATCAAACAAGCGAATTTATTGCCGGACATTCGATAAGTCCACTGAGTCCAGTGCACCGCAATGTCGTGTTGCACAACCGGGCTAAGTACTTTGGACCATAACGTAACAGACCCCAGTTTTTATCAGTTCAGTCAATTATTTCAAGTCCAAGAAATTCTTTTTGACGGAATTAGAAAGTATGTGCCCAAGGTATGCCACAAAATTCTGGCCCGGTGGTCGTTATTTCCTGTGGAAGAATGCTCTGTTATGGAAGGACAATATTTGCGCCATGCTTGCAAGCTGACGGAAACATGCTCGAAGCATTCCTATAAGCGAAACAAAAGCACAATGTGACAATAACCTTTTGAAGGAAAAAGGGCGCCGTTTGAACAACAGGCACCCATTTGTTCAACGGGAAGGATGCTCTTTTGGGACACCATCGTGGAATTATCAGTCGATTGCGATGCACTTGATAGTGCTCAACTATTTTTACACACTTGCTTTCGATTTCGTTTTGATAACGTTCGTATAATATTCGCTTTGGGAAATTGACCTCTTGGCTTCGAATAAAGATGTCTCCACCAAGCTGATAAAGCGAAAATAGTTTTCGAAATCTTGGAAAACGAAAAAATGTGGCCCACAGATGACCCGCCACCTCGGTTTCATTGGTTACACGAGAATCTTGGCGCATGATGACTGAAAGTGGCACCACTGGGTTCAAACTTCCATCACAAAAAAAAGAAAGAAAAAAGGAGTACACGCCAAAAAATTGAAGTCCAAATCGGTCGACTGGTGTATAAGCCCAAATCAGTCGAATAGCCATCAGGTCAGGGGCGTTGTTTTAGGTTTTCGCAGGGGAGCAAATTTCAGGGAAGGATTTGGGCTTTGCCCAGTCAGGGGCATTGCACTCGTACTGTGGCAATCCAGACAGCGCCTGCTCTCAATTTTGCAATCCTATATGAACACTACCATCCATACAGTCTTTCAGACTCAACAAATGACGAGAATGTCACATGAAATTCTTCATTGCAAAATTGCAAGCAACGCTGCCTGGATTGAATTGGTTTGAGCCATGCAGGCTGGTACAGCGCAGGTCGCCACCGTTGGATGGCAAACCACCTGAACAAAACCAGGTGATTTTGTTACAAAGGTTGACGAAACAGCTTTCAAATTTTGGCACTTGAGCTCCACTGGAAATTACGGGTGAGGGTGAAAAGTTTTGAACCAGCCACACACCACAAATTGGGTCCATCCTCTTACCCAAACCACCCACACGCACAATTTGAACCACATTTTTTATTTGCCTTGCTTGATTTTGGACATAATGAACCAAGTTTTCCTCCGTTTTTGATCAGCCAACCACTGAAATGTCCGAAATCAGCCTTTTTGCCCAATCCCAGAAAGTCTGCCACATGGCATGGTACATCATGTATAAGAGATTCACGATATTCTTGATCAACGATCAATCCATTGTGGCTGTCTTCATGGCATTCCCCGAAGGCAAGCCATTGAAAAGTTTGCAAAAGTTTTGGCAAGCGCTTGCGAAAGTTTTGCAATCGATTATCTTCGTCCTTCATTTGAGACTTTTCCCACCTTTGGCCAGCCCATGAGCATCCACCCACGTTGTTTTTTTTCTTGAGAACAATTTCTGAGATGATTTCCTTTCTCAAACATGCCGCGTGCTCATGCCAGGCATACCCATTTTAGGCATCCAAAACACTGAAATCAGCCGAAGTTGAAAAACAGACCACCTTAAGTTTCCGTGCATAACCCAGTGATTTGTTGGGAGTTTCACGTCAACAAATTGGGGCCCCGGAGAACATTTGAATTTTGTATCTTTTCTTTAGTATTTCTCCAGGAGAACCCACGCGCTTGCAAAAATGGGACCTTTATGGACAACGAAAACAGTCCTAGATCTACCGCAAAAAGCTCATTTTGGGAACTTCGGGCGTCATATCTTGGAACGATAGGGATCGAATCAAAATTTGTCACGAAATAATTTTTATCCGCGTGCGAAAAAGAAACACGTTCGGATACCTTTGACCATGGATTTACCGGACACTCTGTAGATGCGAGCAGAAATCGACTTGAATTCGAATTGGACGGAGAGAACGTTCTTTATCGAGACATTTACGGCACAAGAAATCCATCATCCTCTGCTCATCACTTACAACATCGACCTTGGCAACGCTTTCGGTCCGGGAGAACTTGGTGCACAAGTTTGAATCCGCGAGTTTCCAACAAATCGAACGGAAGCGGCGGTCAAATCTTCCACGATCTTGGAATCAGATCAGATTGGGACAAAAAATCAAGTTCAAAGATAACTGCAAAAAATGCGTGTGGTCGAAAAAAGCGGCATCACTCGCTGTCAACTGGACACAAAAGGGCAAGCAGAAGAGGTCGCCATCACAAATGTGTTGAAAAATATAACCTCGCAAAAAATGGGGCACCACAGGAGCAAAAAACGCTGTTTCTGCGGAGAAACTGAAATCACGAGTTTAATTAGATAATTATTGTTGAAGACAAAAAACCGAAATTGCCTAACCAGCCAATTAAGATTTAAAATCGTACCATTCATTCCCTTTCGGAGACTGCCCTAGGAGATGAAGCAATTTTTGGTGAAAGAACTTAAGAACGTTTGCCCAACATGTAAGATGACGCTGTAACCGCGACAGTGTTTTCAATTGCGCAACAATTAAGTTTGACCTTCACTCATGCAGCGCGAGGCAAGATTTACCTAAGCACTGACCGCCGGAGAAGTCGACTTCGAACATAGGATACATTTCAAAGTCATGGCTAATTCCATCGATCGACTGGCACTGATAAATTTCGAATTCTACAGGCTTTCTAAGCTCATCCCATTTTGTTTTTTACCATTAGATTTTGCTTATCAGCCAGAAAACGAGTTTTGAGCACTGGGTGTCTGTGGGAGCGGGCGCGGTCGACAGTTAGCCAAAACGACTGCACGTCCAGTTGAAATTCGATGCACCGGAAAAAGAGTACGTTTGCAAGTCGCCACAGGATGGCGGAAGAATCCAGAGAGGAAAGGCATGTTGTGTTCAGAACCACTTTGGAGAGCGGGAACCCAAAGGGTTGGGTTGGATCCCCTGGCGTAAACTGGTGCTTTTTCACAATCCCTGGATTCTTCCAAGATATTCTGCGAGATATTTCAAGCAACGTTTATTTCAAAAGGTTCAGTGTTGGAAAACAAATTACGAAATTTAAAACTTTTCGGATTTTCTGATGCCCTCTCCTTTTTGTAGGTTTTGCAGTTGGATAAAATCAGACAATTCCAGAACATCCAGACTGTAGAAACATCCAAATCGCGGGTTCCGTTGAGCTTGATCCCCTTTCACGCCGTCACAAAAGTGCCATGTGTTTGTTGTGCCGTGTTGGTGTCATCTCGAATTGATGACCCACGAAAAAATATGAACGTCAAAGTTCTATGATTATCGGCAGGTAAACGAAACTAACGGGGGGGGGGGGGGGGACAATCTAGAAGCACATTTTTTTCCCAATCCACTTCCGCATGCGCGTCTCTGATTGGTTGTTGGGATTTCCAGCCAATTTCAACATCCAATTTTCAAAACCAAACTTAACCAAACCTAACCTGACCAAACCTAACCCTATTGCAACCCTAGAAAGAGTTGCGAAACGGTGGCAAACATGCCAAATGGCAAAAAGCGGTGGCAATGCAAAAATCCCAAAATTGATGACGTCACAATTTGAGACGACGTGATTGGCTGTTGCGACCTCCTGGTCCGCGGAAGTGGATTGGAAAAAAAATTATGCTATCTAGAACCGGGGTCAATCCAGAACCTTTTGCACCTGTCTTCAAATCAAGATGACGAAGAAGGGGGACAATCGAGAACCTAAGAAGGCCTGCAAAGGGACAATCTAGAACTCTGCTGATGTGACCAAAGTACAGGGTGTTCGCGGAGGATAGTTTTATTTTGAATTTTTATTTTTTAGTTTTAGTTTTAGCCGAGCATTAGGTTAGGATACATTCCGAAAAAAGAGGGTTCAACTTAGCCCAACCGAACTTAACCAAACCGAACCTAACCTCACCTAAGCTGACCTAACTTTCCCTAAAAAGAAAATAAAGCAAAAAAAAAGTCGAAAAATAAAAAAAAAAAAAAAAAAAAAAAAGAAAATCTTGCAACAAAACACAAAAATGTTGACCAACCTGTACTTGCAATCCATCAAGAAGGGTTCTTGATTGCCCCTTATGACTCATTTGTGGGTTCTCGATTGTCCCCCTTCTTCCTTATCTTGATTTTAAGACCGGTGAAGTTCTGGATTGTCCCCCCGTTAGTTTCCTTTACCCTTATCGGCAAGCAGTTCATGTTCACACGAACGAAGCTCACCAATTGTTGAGGACCAAACGCCGACATAAAAACAAGATATTTCCCGTGAACTGTTTTTTTTTTTTAATATTTCTGTCCAGCAGCAAATCCAGGATTCAGACAATCATAAAACTACAATCCCCACGAAAATCATCTCGGACCCAGGCGCCATTCAGAATTAATGGCAACATTTACCGTAAAACATGACATTCGTGACAAGGGCCAAGGCATGAAATTGCATCAAACCCTGTTGACATTGGATGGTCCTGCCGAATTCCAGAAAGCCTCACACCTGGAAGCGCCAGCAGGGAGACCCTGGAACTGACTTCAAGTTTTCTGTGAGAAACAATTCCGCAATAGACAAACGAATTCATGCGATCGACAAAACCTGTGAATGCAATAAAATCGGGAACCAGACGTATCATTGCCGTGCGTGAGGTCACATTGTGGAAGGATAAGACTGCAGGGTGTCACCAACAGTATCCGTCAGAGGTTCGATGGGAAGTGATTCGTATTGCTGGATTAGTGGATGATGATCGTTTTGGAACACTCCAAGTGTGCAATCCCATTTCAGTGTTCAGTGGCGTAACTACGCCAGCACGGAACCGTTTGCGATCTTTCCAATGGGCCCCACCATAAACTTTGTCCCCATCTCTGGCCAATCCTACAACAGATGGGCCGACGGGTGACGAACTCTGAAGTTTCTCATAAAAATGGTGTAAATTATCGAATGTCAGGAACCCACGCAAGCGTTTTTTTGGTATAGGGCCGCTAAAAGTCCAGCGGTACAACTCCGCTAAAGAAAGTTGAGTTCAGGACTGAGCAAAACAACCCTGCTCGGATGATTTGACAGTCTTGATGTGATGCGGTATCATCATTGGTCACGAAACCTTATGCTAAAAACCGAAAATGGCTGTAGATGAAAGGATAAAACCCAAAATTGTTCTGCGGGTCTCAATTCTGGGGTGGGTTGTACGGGAACTTGGCAGATATAGCAGGATCTCCATTCCGAAGATTAAAACCAAAATTGCTCGAACCTGAGGAAGATTAGAACACTTATACGTATTTACAACGCAGCTTCTTGGGTGGCATACTGTAAAAAAAAAACTCGAAATTTCAACTGCATAATGAACTTAATAACTCAATTTCGACTTTGCAACTTGAAATTTCCACGTTTTAACAGGAAATTTAGACTTCGCAACTCGAAATTTTGACATTAAAACTGGAAATTTCGGCTTTGCTAAAGGAAATTGCAACTTAAACTTTCGACGTTGAAACTGGAAATTTCGGTTTTGCAACTCGAAATGTTGACATGGCAACGCGAAAGTACGACTATGAAACTCGAAATTGATGTTGAAAATTAGAATTTTGCCTTGAAAATCGAAATTTGGACTTTTCCAACTTGAAATTTCGACTTTGCAACTCGAGATATCGACTTTGCACCTGTGTCTGTCCGGTCATTGAATGTTTGCTTTCAAGAAAATGCAACGCCATATGCTGGGCCTTGAAAGAGCTGGGCCCTTAGTGTAGCAAAGGCGGCAGTAACGCCACTTACGTCTGTGAGAAAATTTCAGCAAACAGTCAAGTGAAACATACCATGCCGTGCAAGCCATGAACATGGTTTTGATTTATTCCTGAACAATATCTTCCGGAACCTTCAACACGGGTTCTCACACAACAGCAAGTTTCCTCCGCACTTGATAGGTCGAAGCAGGACCATTCCAGGAGAAGTCAAGGCTATGTGATGTGATTAATGGGATGGATTTATGTGCAACGAAGCAGGGGAAGTCGCCTGTCTTTGCAGCAATGGATCACAAACGCGGTGCTCACAACCGTTGCACATGAGATGAGCTGCCGCGGAGTGGAAACAGCATTTTTTACATGCCTTCAACATTGCACTGATACCCACGATGTTTACCACGGACACTTTGTGAAGGCCACGAGTCCCAGACAAAATTTTCCAAACTGGTGGCACTTTCTGGACACCACGTACAATTGGTCTTTGAACGAGTGGACAATCACATCTCCCATTATCAAGTGCCCTGTTTGTGGTAATTTTACTGGGTGAGGGGGTGAACCTAAATTTGAGGCGTACGAACCATACTTGTGATCCCTCGCAAATCATGCTCTGCTCATTTGTGACCAAAGATGAGACTCGAAAATGATGTGTGCAAGAATCTGATCAAGTCTGAATCTGAACAAATCGAATGATGAAAGAACTGAAATTACATGAATAATTTTTAGTATTTTAATTATTTTATTACAGTCCAATAAAATCTTCATAGATATATCATGTTGCTTATATTTACACAAGTATGTACATACATCCACATCAAATTCGATAAAAATACAACCAAGCACAATAAAAAATTTTCTTTTTTAATAGCTCAAATGAAAAACCGTTGAAAAATTATCTAACAAACAAAAAAGAAACCTGTAAATGCATGTAAATCATATTTAACAGTGCACGCGTGCAACAATTTATTGTTATAGATAGCCATAGATATCTGGTTACATAACAATGGCACAACACAGCGCAGATGCATTTCATAACTCTTTTCACCAGGGTACTTCCTGGTGAAAATGTGGCTGTGAACGGCATACCAATTAATGACACTGAATTATTTACAACTAAGGAATTAGGAGCAGCTAATTATCAAGAGACAGACCTGGTGAATAAAAAATAAAACTATCTTGGAAGAGGTGCACCCAACTGCTTGAATTAGCCACCACTTGTTTTGAACAGTACCTATCAAGATGAAGAATCCCTTAAGGGTGGGAACGATGCTTGATATGAACACACTGATTACGAAAAATTTTCTCAACCCCAAAACTTAGCATTTCATCTTGAGATTCTATCCACAACCAGCTGGCTATTCCAGATTGACGAAGAGCAAGAATATCTCTAAGCCAAGTGAATCTTGTTTTTTTTTTTTTTTTTTTTTTTTTTTTTAAGGAAACAAGTTTTCATGAATTGAAAACATTTGGGATTGCTTCTGATGATAGATGGAGATTGATATGTACTGAAACCAACTAATCCAGTCAGTCATTTGCAAAACTCGTCAAGAACTATCTTGATCAAACGTACTTTTTGGTGACATCTCTGCAGTTTTATTTCAGATCAAATGACGCATTTCGAGCAGTCATGTCACATCCCCGTCGTCAGGTGCAGGTCATGTGAGCATCACTGTTGCGAGGAGGAATCACAACAACAGAACTGATCATCTGGGATCATCACATTGTGGTTTTTTGCAATGTTGTCAACTCTGCGTGGTGTGTTATGGCATGCCTTCCTCACAAGTTGATTGTACTGTTCCCCAGTTTTGCTTTGTGGCAACACTGAGTCAGATATCTAGTTTTGTGCACCAAGAACCACTGGAGGCATCTGCACTGGAACAACAGTTCTTAGAATCTGGCCACAAACTTCACTTGAAGCAGCCGAACTCACAAGCGACAGACAATGTTCGA
Source organism: Sinentomon sp. SZTP_YWyxl (assembly GCA_030068105.1). Lineage (NCBI taxonomy): Eukaryota > Metazoa > Arthropoda > Protura > Sinentomata > Sinentomidae > Sinentomon > Sinentomon sp. SZTP_YWyxl. Next base: position 24,459 of record JASGXE010007251.1, read on the forward strand.
AAAATGCAACACCACGATCGCCAGTGATCAGTTGAGTACGTCTCTTCCATCAAAGCTGCAGGACGTAATGCCTTCAAACGTGTCGTGTGACTTAAATAAAATTTTGGGCAGGAAAAATTTCAGGACAAAGAAAAAATTTGGTGAGTGTTTCGACATCCCCGCATTTCGAAGGTAAATTCAAACAGTCAACGTGCTCAATCTTTACTATCATACCATAACAACAGTGATCAAAGCAACACATTTCAACATCACTTTTGCGGACTAAGCATCATTGAAAATGATGTGCCACAAAATTCGGAGAAAAACACCCTGCCCACATGACATGGTAACAGCGCACATTCGTCAATTAACCAAACAGATTCAATTCTTACATTTAACTTTTCAAATGACATTTTCGGTCTGCTTAAGGGGGGACCATACCTTTGCGGGCAACTTTTTTGTTTTCCAGTCGATTTCCTTCAAACTTGGCAGGAAGTTGAGGGGTAATTAGGATAGTTTCTGTACAAAATTTCACCGCCCTATCGTTTATGGTTCTCGAGCTACATGCATTTGAACCAAAAGAAATAAGCGATTCTTTCAAACGCAATCGTATCGTATCCGTAAGTCATAACAAGGCACACGATGTCTCAAAATGCCTAAAAAACGGTGAAAAATCGGCTACAAGATGTGCAGAATGCCTTCTTGTGCTCATATTTGCTTCATTCAAGAGAAAACAATGCATCGCGATAAAAAGTGCCAAAAAATAATATGTGCTTCCATTAGATATATTACGTACAACAAGATATTCAGGCCAAATAGCCTTAATCTGATGATTCCAGCCGATTCGGCACACATTTTTACAAAAGTGTGCCAAATTTCACCTCTCTGGCCCTTCATTTGGATGAATAATTGCATTTATAAGTAGGCGAAAGGCATAAAAAAGAGGTTTCCGGGAAAAGTTGAAACAAAAAGAGCGTAATTGTTCTCGTCGGACTCTCGCATTCATTGCAATATCTTGAGAATGGAATGAGATAATTGAATTTGGTTTTCACTGTTGAATTCAAGAGATTTCAAAGCATATTTTCCCACAAAAAAACAAAAATGGGTTTTTCGGTCAAAATTATCATTCCGAAGGTATGGTCCCCCCTTAAATTACATGTTACCAAAAACACTGACTGAAATCATGTGCGGTGTAAACATACTTGGTGAGACACACCACATCAAAGGCCGGCAAGAAGCTTGAGTGAAAATTATCCTTTTGAATTTTTTTGTCACAAAACAAATACAATCCCCAGCCAGATTGGAGCTTTTGACAGAGACTCATAAAGTCCGGGCTCAATAGCCTTTTGCAGGACAGTACCATAATAGCCACTGTTCTTCGTTTGAAAGCAATGCAGTTTTTTTGCTCTAGGGGGAGTACCTTCTCTGCAAAAGTTTTTGTCAATCGATTTTAATGAAATTTGGAACACATTTTTAGGTCGACTAGATGAGAATGCAAATTTTCAAAAATGTCTGCTATAATTATAACTGGAATTACAGCATTTTGTAAATTAAAAATAAAATGCCGGACTTTGCCCATTTACGTCTTTGGCGTGTGAAGTCCAAAATGATCCCTCTGAGGCTCATGTCATTCAGAATTTATATCTCTCAAAATCACCTGCAGAGCCGGATTTGCCAATCTTTTTCCGAGAACCCTTTTCGACACATACTTCACGAGAAAAATCGATCAGGTTGATTTTTAGTGAAGATCTTTGACGGCATCATTGTTATGTGCACAAAAAATTTTAGTCCTCCGGCTCACCAGATTGCGATTTGTTATTGTCTGATATTTCTCAAAAAAATTTCCCACCGGAACTTTTGATTGGTGCCCCATAAAAGTAGTGGGTATTTTTAAAAGTGTGAACATGAAGAAATGCTCAAAGATCGTGAAACATTGAATGAGAAAGCCAGAATTTTGATAATGTTTCTCCTTGCATGTGTTTTCGCAGTTTTATTTCACTCAATCGTGATGGTCAAGTACCAAGTGACATGCAAATGGAGTTACAGTTAGAGTGATCCAGAAATATCTCTTATTCTGATTTTCAATCAATTTAGGATATTTTTTCTTTCGTAATTATACCAAATTTCACCTCACTACCTTCACGGCTTACTGAGAAATACCAATCAAAAGTTCATAACTGCACCGAAAAACAAAATCGGTGAAAATTAAGATTTCCAGTCTATTTTTAGAATCGAACGCTTTGTGAAAAGCCCAGGGAAATGGAATGAATTTTTTGTGAAAATTGATTCATTCGGCAAATTTCCAAAAAGAAAATGAATCGGCAGATCGACAAATGGTGATGTGGTTGACCACAAACAATTGGATTCACATTGATACTGCAAATTACAAGGTCGAATATATCACCACTCGTCGATCTGCGGATCAAGGAGATCCGCCGATTAATCTTAGTTTTGGAAATCGGCCAATTGATTTTTGTCTGGTCATTGTGGCCATTGTTAAAATCTGAGTTCGAATCCTTCATTCACACACCTGAAATGGCTTTTTTCAGATTAACAAATAAAAAAAAAACGAACATTTTGAAAAGATCCATGAAACTTCCTTTCCTGGACGCCCATGAAGCCAAGTTCACGCAAGGTAACACTTTTCCAAATTGCACACAGCAAAAGACAAGTTGGTATAAAAAGCTTGAAAATAATTAATTCCTGGAGCAAGGATAACGTAAAATTCCAAAGATTAAATCCAGGATGAAAAGGTAGGTAAAGCACACTAGCCCAATGGAATGCCAGGAAAAACTAAATCACTTGCACAAGGACAAGTTCACAGGGTATTTAAAAATATTTGTAAAAACTAAAAAATCAAATGAAATCGGGAACCACTGCTGGACATCCATATGACACAACTCAAATAAATAACGGAAATCAAAATGACTTTACGTGCAGAGAAGCAACAGTGAAGTAATCGGTTAAAGGAAGCAAAGAAAACCAATGAATAAAAAAGTGCAAGCAGGCACAAGTGGCATAAATTGGAACAAAGCGAAAAACATCATGAGGGAGTTATGGAGCGCAAATCGGCTACAATTTTTGCACAAGCCAAAATGTTCACAAGCATATGTTTTGCTTCTCGGCATCAAGTGATAATCTTTGACTTTAGGTGTTGTTTTTTGCCTCAGATGGTCACAACTTTTCCACAAACCTTTTTGCATTTCTGGAGCTTTGGTGCGATTGCGCATTTTCACAAAAATGTTGGTGTTGGGATGAACATGTCGACAAAATGGTTAAAAAAGCACATGCAGCCATTTTCTTTGCTGGGCATTCTTTTAAAAAACATGTAAATTTGTGAATGAAAAGGTTTACTTTGCAGTGGTTCAATACCTTCTGGAGTATGCATCCAATGCATGGGATTCATTGCGTTAAAAATCGAGCGTGTCCAGAGATGAGCAGCACATTTTGTTACTGTGACTGCCCTGATAGCAGTCTTGTCTGGACGTCACTCACAAGGCGAGGGCAGAACTCAAGGCTTGTGGGCCTATCTTTCCTGTCTCAACAATATTTGTGGTTGGTCTAAATTTAAGAGTCTACTGCCCCTTGTAATCTGGGTAGATATGATCATGATTTCAAACCGTAGCCCAAACAGGTTGAGACGTTGGAAAATAATCTTTTGCTGTTGGGGTGGTAAACAAGTGGAATAATCTCATTGCAGATGTTCATGCATGTATTCGGTGCTGGGATGCTTGCATGAGAACTTTTTCTCCTGCTCAAGGTTTGGTTTGTTAGATTAGACACAAGAGACCACAGTTCTGCAGCTGATAGGATGGGTGATTGCACTGGAAACCATTTGCAGCTTCATCAATTAAGGGATGGCGTGTCCAGAAAATGGGTGAAAATGACCAAAAACTTGTTTTTTGGTTTTTCCCCATGACGGTCTTCTTTTATCCATGATGGTCAAAATGGTCTTTGTTTCATCAAAATCGGATGAAAAATGAGGCGACAGGACGTTTTCAAAGTTGCGGGACATTTTCAAAAGTTGCGGAGGCTCCATCCAAGAAAATTTGCTATCCATTTTCTTTTTTGCATTCACCGCGAATCGCTTTTTTGTTTTTTCCACCTTTAAATTGTATCTCTTCCTAAACGGATTGTCCGATTTGGCTGAAATTGTTGCAGAAACTTTCCGTGTCCAAGATGTGCAAAGTGGACCTCAGTTGAGCATATCTGACAACTTATAGTTAAGCTATGATGCCCTTTTCGCATACCGCTACCAAAAATATTCTAGGCCATTTCTGTTGCTGTAGTGCCACATAATGCCACCAGGAAGCTAGTAGTGGTCCACTTTGCACCTCTGATGTTAATAACCACCTCCAAAAATTTTCGGACAGTTGGGCCAAACGGCTTGGAAGAAGTACCAATTCTTGCGAGAGGCTGTTTTTAGCAGGTTTTCAGAACTTGACCACAGCGGTTGGAGATAAGAGAATTCTGGTTTGCACCATTTTTTAGTCTCAAAAAGACAAAAAAGATAAATTGTCAAAATCGGTCCATGGGCTCCGAAGTTGGCATTTCGAGGACACGCTATCCCTTAAACTTCAACCTTCATTCCACAAATCAAAAAAGGTGGAGTTGTAATTCCACAGCACTAAGGAAATCAATGCGAAAGTGCCAAGCCAGGAAGTGAAGTTCCGTAACCAAAAATGATTTTCATGGAAAAGAGCAGATCAAGAGAGCTGTGGAGAAAATAATGAACACCTCGAGGTACAAGCAAAACTCAAAATGTGGTAGAAACAAGTATTCGAAAAGTAATTTCCGAGAGCGAAATGGTGTAACGTGATTTACGAGAGCAGAAAAATAGGGAATTATGACATAAAACAAAATAGTGTTCTTCTGCCAAGCCACTCAAAACCAAATGTGAATTTTTTCAGTCAGTGTTTTGCAACAGAAAGCATGAATCGAAGGCCAAGTAAACAGCTGTCAGTCGGACTGGCATCAAATTAAAAACCAAAAACTTTTTTCGTCAGGGAAATCAACATCTGATTTCCAAATTGACCCTTGGAAATTCGATACCATTACCATCTCAATGAGAGAGATGATCAAATCAACTGTCAATTGGCTGAATTTATCTGAGCAAGAGCAGCACTCAACCGACCGTGATACCAATTCTTTTTTTGTGAGGGTAATGTTGTGTATCAAGACGTCCCAGGTACTTGATCTTCAAGGGCCCCGGGAACATGATTTCAAGAAAGATAATGGTAGTCTTTACAGCGTGCGTGGTGAGACACATGAAAAAGTTAGCCACAGCAAGTTGAACCTTTTAAGGAAATGTGCAAACCGAACAGATACCATATGCCAACCGGAACAGAAGCCAGATTGCATCATCATAGTTCATCAAACATGCTTGTGATTCTGATGATATAAAGTACATGAACAAAACATCCGACAAAGTAAAGGCAGTGTTGAATTATGTATCTGTGTGCAAGCCTCACCGATAAAAAATGGCCTAGGTCAACCGGGTACAATTTGCTACCAAACCAATTCGCTTTTTTATAACCGATTCCAGAGATGATCACTTCAGTTTTTGGCAAGATTTCGGGCAGTGAGTACCTGCAAATACCAGTAAAGATTCCAAAACCGATCGCCTCCTTTCCCATTCCGACCCTCAGAACCCCTTCCCCACTACCTATCCACAACACATCCGAGATATCCAGCGCATTCCGGACCACATCCCTCCACATCAACCGACCAGCCAAAATTCAAAACCTTATCAAGAATGCCAAGCAACGACTCCACATTCCTAAGATCCCAACCGCCAAATCAACACAACAGACCAAGAACCATGCCATCGCCATGAATCACCACCCTCTAGCCGCAACTCCGACTTGTGACCCGTCCGATATGCACCAGTCGCAGAACACCAGCGAACGTGTCGACCGATTTGAAAAAGGCTCCAGCCCTGGAGTCGAAACGTCATCGGAAAAACCATATTCGATCCTACAATGGCCTTAAAACAGGTGAATGTTACTGTTTTTGAAACGGATTGTGGCGCCAGACAAAATTTGGTAAACCAAGTATTAACAGAATGGCAACGAAAATGACGAACTAGCATGGTGAGAACGATATCAAATTTTACCAAATCACATTCAGAAGTGGAGTGGTTGTGATGTAAAAGAGCTGCAAATGCAAAGAAATAATGCAGACAGAAGAATGGCAAATGTGCACTTTACCGAAAAGAAACAAAACATTACAAAACACCCACTGCATAAACAGAAAGATAGAAAACCCCTGGAAAACAATTTGAATAAACCATAAAAATTGCACGCAAATGAAATTCCATTCAGCCACTTGTCAGTTTCAGGCTTACAAAGTCAATTCCTGTTCCTCGCACACAATGAACAATCCAAAACTTTGTCACCGAAAGTCCAGGGAGGCACCATGCAAGTTTCGAAATTTCCAGTAAAAAAAACACAAGGGGAAACAAATTTTGAAGGTAAAACTACACTGTAAAAATTGGTCACGAACTGCCTCAGCGAATTTGTTTAATGTGGAGGTTTTGGGATTGGCTTCTGCCTATCACAAGTACTCAAAAATGCAGTTGATATTAACGGGACTGGTCCACGTGCCCCCGCAACTTTTCGTCAACTGCTTGCAAGGATTTTCCGATGGCCACAGATATCTTTTGGCTGAAAATGGAACATTGTGCAGGGGTTGCCTGGAGGTCATAAAACAAGACAAACCTTGCCCAGCACAGTTTGAAGTTCAGTGGAAAGGTCTCGGGAATGCACCTCATGAAAATACCTCATGCCCACCCTCCCGATGGACTTGAGGTGTTCCTGGAATTGAGGAGGAAGGATAAGGTTGGCACTTAGTTATGGGGGGTTTACATTTACACAGACAACTTCTGGGGGACTTTTCGTCAAGGGCAGCTACAAAGGTGATGATGGTTATGATGTTGTGTTATCAGGATTCAGGATGCGTTAGAGCAATATGAAAATGGTTCCATTTCATATTCAAAATTAGGGCAATATGAAATGGAATCAGCATCTGCACAAACAATATTGTGGAATTTTATTATTGGTGCATGATTTCACCATCATTTTTAGCCTGTTTTTTTTTGGTATAAAATGTAGCGAATTTCAGCAAAATTGGCAATTATCCAACAAATTTTCACACCTTTGGCAACTTGAAACTGTTTTTTTGTTTTAATTTCTTCAAGAAGTTTAAAGAAAAAATTTCTTCAAAAGAAGTTCAATGTTGCATTCTTTGTTTTTTCCATCTTTTCATGTGTAGTTTTCTCAAAAATCCCAGTAAACAGATTGGGAAGAAGAGATTGCACTAGCTAATTACTGACAGAACAGGCAGTTATTAATCCCAATCAAGCATTCCATTCGTTTTCCAGTTCACCGCAACACGATGGAAAGAATAATGAAAGATTCTGCCCAGCATCACCACCCATCGGAAAACAAACGGTCAGACAAGTCCCACACATTCACAGTTTACCTATTTAACAAAAGATGCAAAAACAGCCCACATTATTTCACACGTGTTTGATTTCGAACTCTCAAATTCCAAATTGAGGTCCAGAAGTTCACGAACACGTTTCATTGCTATCTCATAATCGTCGTCGTTCATTGGTGCAAAAGCATTTTCCAGAACGTCAGATGCGTGCGCCAGATATATCAACGAAATCAGTCGCTTGTTCATGCGATGGGGATCGTTGACCCATTTTCCGAGAACGGAATCTTGCACCTAGGGAAAGAATTGAATTGAAATTCATCATTATTTGAAATTTTAGAACAATGATTAAACAAAAACAGCCTTGAAGAGATGCCGGGAATATTCCGTAGTGGCATCCCTTTTACAATACCAGAAATTTGAAGACAATTGATTTTGATGAAACGAAGCAGAAAAAAAAACGGCAGAGTCATTTCATAAGCTGAAAGAAAAAAAAGAAAGAAATAAAACGGCAAAAATAAAAAAAAATTGAGCTATCAGAAGGATGTTAGAAAGAGAATTGTCAGTGTGTCACCAAGAAAATGTCATTATTGGCTTAACTGCTAACTGGAAATTGGCCTTTGGAGTGGGCTGTGTCCATTCGTATGGCAACAAAACGGCAATGGAGCTCAAATTTGAAATTGGAAGAAGGCAGGCATCAGAATTTGGCAACCTGCCTGTTCGCACTTTTGACGAGATTTATGCACAGATCATGCAGCATTGTTACAGCAGGCAAAAATCTTATCCAGTAGCAAAGCACTCAATTCACAAATGTGGACTCCAATGATGGAATTTTGCAGTTTTTAAACTTAATCATTAATCCTCAAGGTCAAGTAATTCGATGATAGCCTACCGGTATGGATTTTAACACAGGCCCATCTTTTGGTGTGCAGTGTGGGCCCTTGGCACCTTGTTAAAAAAATCAGCATTCATTTAAAAATATTATGGGCCCTGGGGGTATTTATGCCCCTACCTATATGCAAAGATGGCCCTGTTTTGAGATAGTTTTTTGGGGTTTTTACGGAATAGGATAGATGAAACTACCTGCTAGGATGGCCACAAAAATAAAAAAATCTTTCAGTAATGACCTGAAAAACAGGAAGGAATTGGCGAAAAATCCTTCGAATGACAAATTCATTTCTGGGTCAGTGTCTTATCAGTCTACAGGTTGTAAAACTTTTACAAAAGAGGAGCTTTAATGACAAATCGGACCTCCTCTGACTGACAGTAGAGATGTCATACATCTTTTAAGTGTTTCTTGCTTTCATTGGAACACTAAACTCTTTTCTTCCAACCCTTAAATACAAAAGAGAGGTAATTCCGAACACCCACGGGGGACTATTGCCACTGTGGACCCATAGAGATTTCCGTGGCAACAATCTCCCCTCTGGGGAAACCCGGGGGAAGGTGGTTTCCCAAAACCATTCAAGTGCCAGTGACTGTTTTGATCTTAAGTACCGAATCTGAGTTTTTGTCTTCACTGGTGGTGCACTTACACCTTCCAAGTATTTCTGATATTCCTCATCCAGTGGGGTTTTTACCCCCCCCACAATTCAAAACATGTTCGACATTGCTGCTCTGAAAGCATGCATCCTTTACAGCAATCGGAACCTAGGTGACAAGGTGTTAAGTTCGTGGACTCTCGAGTAAGGAACTTTGCATGTCTCGGATCAAAGCAGGAAGATCTACTGCAACAAAATGGCTATGGTGCTTGCCCTATAAACGAATGGACATCCCGCAACCCCATCAGTCTCACCCGGATATACGGAAGCAGAAAGTGAGAAGTATAAAATGCTTCTGAAAGGACGACCGCAAAATTGAGCAAAGGTTTGTGAATAACACCAGCCAACTTGCCAAATACAGATGTGGTGATTGTGTGTGACCAGTAATAACTTTTAGGAGGAGATTTTTTTGGAGCAAATTTTGATTAGCTATTTGTACACTTTTAACCCTCCATCCAGAAAATAGGGAGTTTTTTTAGGATGTGCATTCCAGGGCCAAGGAACACATGCCGTATCCTAGTTACAATTTCGGTGACTGGCTCGAAGAGCTTATGATCACCATGACCTCCACCAGCTCAACAGGGAGGAGTTCTGCATTCAAAATAAAATACACAGAAAATAAAATACACATATCCACTAAAGAGGAAAAATCAAAGTTCTTGTATGATATGCCAGGTGGAACGGAAGCTGTGTGGAGACCCAGCATCCGGACTGACATTTGAGCCTGTCATTTAGGCAAAACATTGGCAAAAGCCTGGACCACATTCATTTCAGAACAAGAAACAGACCGAATTTTTACATCTACAACAGAAAACAGGACGTGCAATTGGAACCCAGCAAGCAAAGCTTTATGCAAGCTGAACGCTGGGTCAACAAGGTCAATATTAGGATATGAACAAGCAAAATGTGCAGGATTGCAGAGTAAATTGGGTGAGCCTGTCTGTTAAAAGTAAATGAGCTTTGGGTTGGAACTGAGAAGCTAATAACAATATTAAAACTCGAAAAAAAGAAAGCTAGAGCATTTCCTTCCAACCACAGCAGGTCTGAGTAGCATCAACGGCAGGTTTCTGCAACAAGTCGGGAATTTGTCAGATCATGTCGACCAAAGAAAACAGAAAAAAAAGGAATTCAGAAACTTAACTAACCTTTTTGACTAATCTGGTTTTGATGGAGTTATCTGTAAGTGGGTGGGTAGTCATATCGAACAGAAAGAAGTTCTGCTTCTCGGTTGTTAGGACACCTTTCTCGACTAAATTTTTTGCTAATCTCTCACGGACATTTTTTATTTGGTACTTAAGTTTAAGTGGGTTCCAGGTCTCTCCTGTAAACATGGAAAAATTAAACAGGGATAGTTTTTAATTAAAAATAACAATTGTTAGGAAAAGTAGGTGTCAATGTCGAGAAATAAGAAATTTTGCAATCACAAGTTGATTCGAGTTTAGGAGAGGGGTAAACATTTTTCATTTATCACGCCACAGCACGTTTTCGGTGAAAGAATGCTGCCAACAGAAGTCAAATGTTCACAAAAGTTGTCAAGTGTTTGGGGAAGTGAATTTTTGTCAACGACTCCACACCAATCCCACCCCATCGTCTTTCAGTACAAAAGAAAGCAAAATGGCAAACCACAAGGTTTCAACACAACAAATTAAATCAAGTCACTGAACAGCACCAGAAATTGCACAGCATGAATTTTAATAGGAAACAAATGGTGACTTGTTCACTTAGATATCACCAGCCTATGGCACAGTACTCAGGAAGAACACCACAATGAAGCAAGTGGTAAAGTGAGAATCGCGAGTGTAATGTTTATGTTGTAAAATTTTCCAACATTCTGAGGCTCGGAATGGCAATGAACCCAGTGTTGTCAAAGAAACAAATGCTCATTAGATATTTGGCAAATCTTTCCACGTCTGAACATTGGCAAAACAACGGGGGACACATCTTACATCAACCACGCTGATATTCAACCAATCTTAGAATCTTGGGTAGGTCTAACGGCGAGAGCGAAAACAATTGATTGCAATTCTCACAGAATAAGATGACCGCTGACCTTTGGAGAATCCTTGTCCAGTTCCAGTCAAAAGTGAGATGCTTACAAAGTTAAAGAAACACGTTTATTCTTGGGCTTCGTTGGTGCATCTGAGAATTTGTGCCATGGGCTGAACATGGGACAGATGAACATCCAATGAAAAAATGTCATTGGCCTCAATAGCTACAGTAGCTTTTGTCAAATAAAGCAGGCATGAGGCAGGAAGATGGATTCATGCAATGCAGTACCTGTAGGTACTAAAAGGAAAACAACAAAAACTGACCACTTAGATATTCAATCCAGTTTTGAACAGATTCGGGTGGATCTGTTTCACGGATGTGCTTCAAGGCTTCGTCCAGCAGCACATCTCCTGTGAACGTGTCACTCTTGACGAGGACTTTCCGTGACAGCAAACTCTTTTTCCGCATTCCTGTCTTCTCCAGCTCCACACGACCACGGAGACCGAGCTCAATTAAAATACAGCCTCGTAGACCACTTGAAATGCAATCATTCCAAAATGATGTGTAACCCTTGCAGTAAACAAAAAATAAAACATAATTTTTTAATATAAGCCATGAGACAACAATAATTGTTGTTGCCAGATAAGTTTTGCAACAGCTATGTTGCACGGCCAGGTCCTGTCACGTTGTGCCAGGATTGAAATTGATCCACAAAACTGTCGTAGTTATCTTCAGCCATAAGACACTGTCAACTTGTATTTTTCAGTTCAAGACTGGCCTTCAAAAGTCTTTCAGATTGCCCACAATGGTTGAATTTGAACAACTGATGGCAAACCTTTCAGTTCTCAAAATCCTCGACCCTTTTGCAATAACAGCGCAACAATCACCTTTCTGTGGCAATCACCATGGTACTATGATTTCAACATTTATGGGTGGTTAATGCACTGCTGGCACCCTCTGTGGAATGAGTTTGCGGAATTTAAAAACTTCCGCTAGGTGGCAGGTCGATCGCCTGATACACAACTTCGCCGCCTTTCAAATGAGATCAGCTCAGTGATTTGCAACTCGTTCAGTTTGTTTTTGTTTCGGTCTGTTTCATGCGCTGCTTTTTTCATTTTTCTGGTTGTTTTCTTGTGCCAGGATATTCACAATGTGCCCATTCGGAGACAATTTTTTACCGAAATGAGAAAATGAGAGCGAACACGGGGCCTGCAAAACGGGCCCGCGACTGATGGACTGCTACATGGCGGATTTTTTTTTAATCGAGAAGGGGCCGTTGTCACACATGCCACCAAATGATCGTATCACTTTCATTCACAGTCCAGTTCATGGGCGTTTATCCCTCTGAGGCGTTTCGTCCATTGGGCCAACTATATAGACCATGGGCAAGGGACCCGTGCTGAAAGTAGGTCCGGTTTCCAGCTCGAGGAAAAAAAAACATTCGGCCGCACGTTTAAAAATTCAAGTTCCAACCTGGCATGTGCGATTGGCTCTCCCAGGTGTGACATTTCGTTTCTGGAATACAACCCAAAACGAACCCTAAATTTTCCCAATTTCTACAACTTTGAGGGGCTCTGCTCTCAGACCCACACCAAGGACTCTGCACTCATGACCCACACCAAGGGCTCTGTAACCCAGTCTGGGCTGCACCCAGATTCTTCACTGAGGCCATGCTCCCTGTGCCAGAAACCTGAAATGATGTCCCTGTGATGGAGCCAAATCGGTGCCCCACCATGGCCTAGAAAATTTACAGCCTGCATGCATGCAGTGTTGGCGAAAAGACACACATTGTTGTTGCCCTTTGGTGTTGTTCGCCGAAAATTGAAAAAAAAAAATTGACCCCGATCTGGTATTGAGCCCAGAACCTCTTGCAACCAAATCCAGTGCGATAGCCACTGCGCCATGGAGCCCCGCACTTCAATCGTTCTGTTTTTTGCGTTTCCATTTAACGATGATCTGGATTGCCTCGCAGAAACAAGGCATGCAGGGATGCCCACGTCGATTCGCTTGTTCTCATGCCTTTGTGCAAAGAATTTCCGGAGCAAACGAATTGTGACTTTGTTTGATTGGTTTTGGAATGAAGAAAAAAAATTGAAAACTGAACCTCCGAACACACACGTTTCTGTCCCCATCGGTTCCAGTTGTTTGCTGTGGAAAGCAAGAAATCTGGCACAATGATGCAGGTTGTCCACAACGTTGAGAGGCCCATGATTTTTTTTTTATCCAAAACCCGCTGTCGTTTCACATTTTCTGACAAGGTTTTCTTCAACTATTAGTTTTCCAGACCCCCTTGTGGGCGACCCCCAGGGGTCTACACCTTGCATGAAGTTTCGTACACCCTCCAACAAAACCTCTGGAACACCAATTTCACCCCAAAATGAACCCTGAAATTTCGTCAGCTTCTGGGGTCTCCGACACCCAGATCCCTGGCATTAACTCCGCCCCTTGGAAGCCCGCTGGGGCGCTACCCCCAGACCCCAATTGCTGGGGGGCTCCGACCTCTATAGGTACTCACGTCTGGGATGCACCCAGATCCTTCGCTTAGAGAAGACCACCTCGAAAACGTCACCCCCAAGTTCGAGATTCTGGCAAAAGTTGGTAGGTACTGACTTCCACCTGAGAGTGGAAGGCAAGCCTTGGCGAAATTATCAATTCTGAAGGCAGGACGATGTTCAGCGTACATTTTTCCATGAGATGGCGAAGTTTTATTCCATTTGCCGCAGAGACATCGCCATTTTCCAGCGAAGATATTTGAAACTCCATTGATTCTGTTGTCGGAAAGTTCCGACTTTGTGTATCATGCGATCGCCGCGCCTCGGGCGGAATTCGTGAGTTTTCGGGTCCCAGTGCATTAACCATATATTCTTAATCTATGATATTCATGTCTCCAAAAACTGAGCCGCAAGTCTGGAATGCCTTCCCCTGAATACGCAACACTGTCATTTGCTGGGACTTTTCCCCTGCATTTGGGACGATCATTTGAACACAGATATACATCTTGATCAGCTGTAAAAGACAGACCATTACAAACATCAACAGCAATGCCTGCTCGAAGTTGCCACTTTGCACGAACCCAGGAATCTCAGTACAGATACTCTTGCTCTGTTGAGAAAGTTCTTGTGAGACCTCACTCAACTTTTCTTATTTTGCAAATGCAAGGACTTGAGAATCATCACTTTGGATCATTCTCATGTTGGGAGTTTTTGAATAAGGCCCAAGGACTTAGTGTTGAACGTGGGACCTTGAAACCTGTGAACTGAGTTTTTTTTTTGAGATTTCCCAAGTACCAGTCCCTGCTTTGGCAATGTCGCAAGGCATAAAAGATAATGTGCCCTTTTGTGGCAAGGAAAACCTATACCCTTCCCATGGCAAAAACAACGTGTCTTTTTATGGCAAATAGAACCTGTGCCCTTTTTATGGCAAAGTCAACCTGAGCCCTTCAAATGGCAAAGACAACATGTGTCTTTTTATGATAAAGACAACCTGTGCCATTTTTATGCTAATTCCTGCAGTCCCCAAAAGAGGATTTCTAAAATTAAGGGCCAAATACATCAGCTAGGAAACCCTAAATTAAATAAATAAAAAATAAAACACATTAGTAATGTTTGAAGCATTTTTGGTTTTTAAAATTGCAAAATCAGTTACACAATTCCAATGCAAAGATGTGGGTTGATGGATTGAGTTTTGTCAAAACTACCTTTGGCCTATTGTTCAATTGAACAGTTGGCCTCGCAAGAATATTCGGACACTGGGACACCTGGCTCGTCCAAACAAATCCGTGCTGGAGTTATTGTGAAAAATGGACCTCATTCCAACTCCCTAGTAAAACCCAATTGCCCCAACTCAACTCACCTCCTTGTCCTTCAAACCAAGCAATAAAACTTCTTCCATCAAAGTTAGCCTGGTTTCTTTGGAATCTGCATCTTGCTCCGGTTCCGACGTTGCCACATCTTCTTCAGGTGGCTCTTCGTTCACCTCCTTCACGACATTTCTCCGCTGGACTAAGCCATCAGAGCGGTCCATTCTTGCAAGCGATTGATCAAAGCATTTGGTAACTTTTCATCAATTCGAAAGCGAAGATATTTCGAGCAAATTCAATAGGTAGATTTCAATTTCAATGCAGGCCTGCTTGAAGATGGTAGAAAATAAAGGACATTGAAAGCAGGCCCTACTGTAGATCTAATTCACGATCAGGATGGGATTCTGGCAGTGTTAATTGTGGCGAATGGTCAACATGAAATTACAAATCACAAGCAGGCATGTATGCTGCATTATGAAATTGGATGTGTATAACTTTTGATGCAGCAGACCCAATTTTGTTGAATCTGAAATTAAGACAGCTGAAACTCGGCAGTACAAATAGGCATATTTATACGTGGGTCGGTAGATGAGTTTTGCAAGTTGGCCCAGAGCTTGGCTGGCGTTCACCCGATTTCAGTGATTTTTTGGTCACTTGTGATGCCAACCCTTTTTGACTGATGTTCCAAAGGGAATCTAGATCAGCCTCTGTATTACTTAGATACAGGCATTTAAAAAAGTTCCGGTTTTTTCTGTGCCGAAAAAGCATGGTTGTTGTGAAACAGGGTCGACATTCATTCAGATGTCTCCCCAAGAATAAGCCACCAAAATTCAGGCCACTTTTGTAGTTGTTCACAGGGGTCATTGACCCCTGTTTTCAGCTACCGGTTGGTGATTTGAACAATGGCCAAAGTGCTACAGGGTGTTTCAAAGCCAACCCTTGTAATGGAGTGAAAATATCAGCCACGAACGTAATAAAATATCGATGGTGTAAGAAAGTGGTACCACATAGTGAGAGAGCACCTGCTGGCGATTTTGCCTCCAATAAGTGCCTCTTCTGTGGCACAATTTCAGCAATCCACAGAAGACTCCAGAAACTTTAGATCAAATGGTGTCTCACGCAAACTGTCCAAACACCATTGAGCAAAAAGGTTAATAAACAAGTTCGTGCGCAAAGAAAACGTGAAATTATTCAACTGTGGCTATTCAAAATTATTAGCAGAGAACAAACAAATGTGATGAAACTTAAGTTTGCTGATGGACAAACTCTAGCAAGGAATTGACACAGTTTGAATGAATGAAGATGCACATCACCAAACGGTTTTTGCTCGTCAACTCCTTCCAAATATGTGAATTTTCGACATAGATTTCGATGCTAGTTGGGCTGGAGTTTGTTGGTATCCCTCATAAACATCATGCAATCACATGACTGGACCAAATTGGGACACACATGACGGGCGTCTTCTCAAACCCTACCAAAAATGAGTCATTGTGGCTCTCACATTCTGAGGACCACAGTCGTTGACGGAGTTTATCATCACAAAGTTAAGAAAATTGGGATGCCCTGCAGGAGAAAAAAGTTGCTCTTGGCACCCATCCTCAAGACACATGTGAGCATGCACCACACCACTTTTGAGTTTTGACCTTTTCCGAAAATTCGAAAGAGCGTGGCAGGGATGCAATTTCTTCGGCTCAAACACTTCTCAAAATCAACCAATTCAGATGACAAAAGCAACTCCTTTCGTAAGACCATATTTTGCCAGGTCCTCGATCAAGATAGCTGAAAATTTGTAAGAATGTTCCGAAAGAACGCATTTCTTGATTTTTGGGAGTACACTCGATGTAATAGTCCCTTTTCAATTTTTAGAGCCAACTTGCAAAACTTATTTACCGACCTTCGTAGTACAAACAGGCACAGTAAAAATAGGCATACAAATAGTCAATTTTGCACCATCCGATTTCACTTGAATTGAATTGATAACCAAACCCTTTATTGGCAATAAACTGGTCAATTTTGCACAAAAAGATTCTAGGGAGGACAGTGAAACTCAACATAGCTAAAGGAGATATCCATAAAGAGTTAAAAAACAGATAAGTGAGCAAGAAAAACGATGGTAATTTTGAGTGGAGAAGAGACAGATAAAAACAACATGGAATTTGTTGTTCATGACTGGTTTTATGAGCCATTCCATCGAGATTCGGATAGGCTTGCTCAGAACAATGCTGAAAACTTCATGAATAACTTCATGAACCGATGGAACCTGCATTCGTCTGCACTCTAACATGCTTAGGTAATTTATTCCTCAGGGCTAGCCGCTGAAACTCAGGGTTGAAGCCATACCATGTCGTCGCTGATGGTAGCAATAAATAAATCATGGTTTGCTCTTGCCTTTGTTGAATTCTCATTCAACAGGTTGCAATGCTCAAAAAGACAAGGGAAATTTTTCATTTCGATGCCTGAAACATGAAAAAAAAAAATAATCTCTCCAGGGCATGTGAAAGTGGCAGAGGATGTGCATAAAAGTCTGAGTGCACTTACAAAAAAGAAAAACCAGGCTGAAGTAAAGGAAACGAACCCTAGACAGTGTTGAACAATTCTCCAGCGCAGATTCGATTCCGTAAAGTCAATGAATCTACCGATCACATTGATCAGGTGCAACTCAATTCATCGTGATGGTCAACCATCAGAAGTTATCCATTATTTCAATTCAATGTTTTTGTTGCAGGAATTGACAGTTTGGAAATAACAAGAAGACATGCGAACTCCAAAAACTAGCGAATCACGTATGCAATCAACGCATAACTCATAAGATCTGCTCAATTTTAAACCAGCGGCTGTGTGCAGGCCCTGAAAAATCATTCCGGAAATTGTCATGAATCAACCCCACAGGATCTGTCAGGATTTTTTGGTGATCTGCTTGTGTTTGGCAAAAACATTGACATACACTAAAGCAATTCTTTTTGCAGTGGATGTAATTGTTTTTGTTGGTTCGACAAACCAGGTTGGCTGCAAAGTATTGTTTTGTCTTTCTGGGTCCCTGGCTGTGATCCAATGGAATTGATTCCCAGATAAGATAACCCCCGAATGCATCTTGAGGATTGTTGCAATTTTTTATGTATGCCTAGTCATGAGAATCTGTTGAGCACCAGACTTCTACGACACCATGCTCACGAGTCATAGGAGACTGAAAACTACTACAAGATTCATCAACCAACACACAGAAGCCCAAACACCCAATAATCTCAATCTGTAAACCACGACACAAAATGGAACACCTCAAAAAACCATATCACACTGGAGAGTCATCATGCCTACATGTAACCTTGAACAACTGCCAAGATGACACAAACGCACTATCGTTGAGAAAATGGGCAAACGAATTGACGAAATCTGACATTACTTACATCCGGAACACAATTTTACTCTGCAGCATTCCTACCACCAAATCAGAAAAATACAAATAAAACCTTTCCCACAAAAGGCAATAACTGGAGAAACCTCACATTTCAACAAAATACAATTCATCAACCTCACAGAAGCAAAAAGCACTTGGCAAAGACCACACATAAACAACACACTAAAAAGTGCACACATAGCAGTGCAAAAATATTCACTTCCACAAACCTATCAGAAATCTCACAGCATCTTCCCCACCAACAGACCGAACACAGAGGGATCCTCACCCCTTCTCGGATTGTGCATATAGCAAATCCCACCAAGGATATATTTATGTGTGCCTTTTTCTTGAGAAGTTGACAAAATGGCTTCAAACACTAATAGTTTGTTTACATTATCCCTCAGTCGATCTTCATCGGGATAGAATGCAAAAAGAAGAAATAATTGAGATACCCTGTAGAAAAAAACAATGGATAAAAACTAAAAAGAGAAACGGATTGCATAACTCTTGATTACTTTTATTTAACGTTTATAGGTATTT
Organism: Sinentomon sp. SZTP_YWyxl; assembly: GCA_030068105.1. NCBI lineage: Eukaryota > Metazoa > Arthropoda > Protura > Sinentomata > Sinentomidae > Sinentomon > Sinentomon sp. SZTP_YWyxl. The sequence goes on from JASGXE010007251.1 coordinate 43,141, forward strand.
ACATGAAATAAATATTTCAAATAATTACATCGATTCAGCTGTAATGTACTTCATCTTGATTAAAAATAAAACAAAACATTGCAGTGACTTTTTGAACCACCGTGAACCTCACAATTCCACATCACAACAACAAGAGTAAACTGACAAGAGTTTTTTCATCTTTTTATCAGAAGTTAACAAGAGGGACTGTCGGTTGATGGTTGAAAAGCCTCAGAAGAGAGAAAACAGGGCACAGTTGATGATTATTTTGGTAAGTAAAATGCCAATTTCAGCAGCCTGGGTTCAGTGGTGCTGCTGTTATCAATTATTTATCTTGAAAGGTGGGACCTATTCATGCAAAAATGGAAATTTTGGTTAGGTAGATTCTTTTTTCTTCTGCGTGTCACCTGACACAGCAAGCCATGTCATGCTCGAACGGGTCGCCGGAAAAGCGTCAACACGGAAAATCGTCAACAAATCATTTTGTCATGGACCGGAAAAGCGTCAACACGGAATAGCGCCAACACGGAAATGTCTTAACACGGAAAAGCGTCAACGCGGAATATCCCCAACACGAATAGCATCAACACGGAAAAGCGTCAACACAGAAAAGCCCCAACACAGAAAATCGTCAACAAAAGCACTGAAATTCCGGAGCTTGACATTTTTTGTCACAAACCGGAATTGCGTCAACACGGAAAAGTCCCAACACGGAAAAGCCCCAACTAGGAAATGCGTCAACATGGAAAAGTCCCGACTCGGAAAAGCGTCAACACGGAAAAAATCCATCTGTCCAAAATCAATCTGTCTCCTTGACAGACTGTATTAAATACCTACCCACTATCTCCCAGGAAAAAACAAAAAGCCGAGAATACCTATATATTGCGTTGCGGAATAGAAATTTATGGAGTGGGAAAATAGCGAAAACAAAATGCGCAATGTACCGTTATTTTATTTTCTTAAAGAGCCCTCCGGAGAAGAAGTTATTCCAGATCATGTGGTCAACACTCGACGTTAGATGTTTTTTCAAAAAATCTTTGCTTATATGAGTTCGATTTCTTTGAGTTTCGGTTAAGGGCTCTCTAATCTAAGACCTAGTGCACAGGTCGGCCCCATGCCCACCCGCCTTGGAGCGGGTGGGCATGGACCCTTAACCTTTTGCATCTGGAATCAATTTCTGGAAGATATCTTCCATTGTGTTGTGTTTCCTTTTTCCCAGATGGAATTCAAACAAATGTCCACAACACACGTTTTCTACATCTAAACTAATTTAACCTGACCTAACCTGACTCAACCTAACCTGACCTAACCTTACCAAACCTGACTTAACCTTACCTAACCTAACGTCTGGGTGTAGTGGATTGCAAACACAAAGCCATTCACTGGCTTGATTTCCTTTTGGTGTTGTTCCGCATTAAAATGGCCTAAGAGCCTTTGCGCATTGGCTGCAATTTTATGATGTTGTGACTTGTGAAAAATTTCGGAACATCTGTGGGATCGATTGATAGACCGTGACTCCGAACATCTGTGGGATCGAGACAATTGATAGATTGCGTTTTTGTTAGACTGTGATTTTGTTAGACTGAGCTTGTGTCAGACTGTGCTTTTGATAGACTGTGCTTGAGACTGACAATCTCTCAATTCCACATTCTGAGCCAGTCTAGCAACTAAACGACTATCCACCGGTGCGGAAGCGATGGTGGCGAAACGAGACGACTTTTGCTCTTTTGTTTGTTCGCTGTTTTCCGTGTTGACGCTATTCCGAGTTGGGGCAATTCCGTGTTGACGCTTTTCCGTGTTGGGGCATTTTCGTGTTGATGCTTTTCCTTGTTGCGGCATTTCCGTGTTGGGGCTTTTCCGTGTTGACGCTTTTCCGGTCCACGACAAAAAATGTGTTGACGATTTTCCATGTTGGGGCAATTCCGTGTTGAGGCAATTCCATGTTGGGGCTTTTCCTAGTTGCGACTTTTCCTTGTTGACGCATTTCCGATTTGCGACTTTTCCGTGTTGACGCTTTTCCGTGTTGGGGCTTTTCCGTGTTGACGCTTTTCCGGTTCATGACAAAAAATGTCGAGCTCCGGAATCTGAGTGCAGTTGTTGACGATTTTTCGTGTTGGGGCTATTCCGTGTTGACGCTTTTCCGCATTCCCGCTTGAACACTTCTTTAACTCTGCATATTTTCCCTCATGATTTTTAAGACTCAGTATATCATCATTCGTGCCCCCTTCAAACACTTGCGACCAAAAAAACTCGTGTTGCAAATCATTTCAATTAATTGTCTCAAAATGATGTTTTTGATGATGTTACTCATTTTGCTATTATTCGTTCCACCTTCAAAAATTTGGACCAAAAGAACTTGTGTTGCAAATTTCTTCAGTTGTCTCATGTGCCCCCTTCAAAAACTTGCGACCAAAAAACTCGTGTAGCAAATCATTTCAATTAACTGTCTCAAAATGATGTTTTTGATGATGTTACTCATTTTGCTATTATTCGTTCCACCTTCAAAAACTTGGACCAAAAGAACTTGTGTTGCAAATTTCTTCAGTTGTCTCAAAATGATGTGTTTTGTGATATCATTTTTAAACCCCAAGGTGCTTGTAGTCCTTGGGGAGTTAGGTAGTGTGAGTGTTGGTAAACAAGCTTACTCGTAAGTATTCGAATGTGAATACCAGGTAGATAAAGGAAGCTTGCGAACTCGACACATTTTTCAAAAAAGTTTGCTTTTTGCAGACACCATGTTTTTTGTTTCTCTAACTTTCGACAGCCTTTTCATAGAAGCCCTTCAAAACAGAAAGATGTAGACTGATACAATGACTGAAAAAATCTCGCTGTTTTGGCTGAATTGTCCAATCTACAGCTCCTTCGCCATGGCTTGAGCTAATTCTGAAAATGACTTGTGTATGAGACATTTTTGCAAATTCTGCAAATAACTGAAATGGACCTTAACACCCTAAAAACAGATTCTGCCAGTAAAAATAAGGCAACATTGGGCTTTTTGATGGGCCAGAAAGTTTCACAGGACCTCTAGAAATCTAGCACAAAAGTCGAGACAGATTTTTGTCACAGCAACTCAAAACCCACTCATCCCTGTTTATTGAAATTTTGTATGGAAGTATGTACTTGTGCTTTGTACGTACTTCAAATCACAATAGACCCAATTGTTTACAAACATGTTATGAAACCGAAACCAGTTAAGAAATATGTTAGTTGTGTTTTGGCCCAAGGTCCATGGGAGCCTAACGCATAATTCATACTTGCGAGATGTGACACATCACTTTGCAGCCAGCCCTAAAACCGTAATTTGGTGGGTGATATGAATCCATCAGTGGGTGATATTTTCCCCATGTGCTACATTTCCGTTAGGTGCCTCATTTCTAACATGGCTGCACTTAAAACAGTGGTAACATTCTGTGAAAGAAATGAAATTCAGTCATAGATAAGAACAGCATTGGATACTGGAAAAACATAGAAGAAAAAACAAAACAAAAATCAAAGCTATCACTATTTTCAGAGGAATGTCATTAGCAGTATAACGATACATCACTACTCGCAACATCCTGCAAAGAAAGCATGTGATGAAACAGAAGTGTAAAAGATTACATGTGCTTGTAAACTACTGCTGAACACACAATGTAAGTAAACATTGTTGAACAGACAAAGACATTGTTTTGCAAGTAGTAAGACAATCTGAATTGAACCAAACAGCAGTATCTCCGATCAAACAAACCCTTCCGTGAAGGTTGCAGCATTCTAAGCAGTCCTGAGAGGATAGCATTTTCCAGGTGTCATTTGAATGGTCAACACAAAAAGCAGTCCCCAAATGTCAATTGTGACAAGACTCCAGTGGCGATTTCACTAGTTACGCTGTTTTCAACTCTGGCAAAACCTCCAAGGTGAAATGAAACCGTTTCCACTGAATGTTCTTTTTTGATTACACTTGGAAAAGCCTGCGTAAACAGATCAAGAACCAGACCAATTTAAGCATCCGGGTTGCCATTAAATTATGGGTCAAATCTCAAAATTATAGCATTCTCCGTAATCATGCTGGCACACTTTGCGAAACCCTTCCCAGTCTTTGTTTTTATTTATCGACCTCTTGTCGCCCAGTGATAAAAATGTTGTGGCCGTCTTCAATGTCATATCAACAAGGCAAAGGACAGATTAAAGAGACATTTTATGATCAAGATAATGAAGCATGAATTATTATTATGGACTCATAGAAGTGAAAATGCAATAAGCAGATGTTAAAACGGCATTGCGGACTAAACACAGCTCTTTAGAATTCGGAGGATGATTTTTAGCAAGTGCTTTGCTGTTTCACAAGATAAAATCCATCACAAGTTAATTGCAACCGCTACTGTGGGCCAAATTTGGTATCACAGCAAACAGGCAAATGCTATAATTTTTGTTCATTCAATCATTTTTTCAAAATTGGAAAATAATGACATCACTTCACAAATGTGGTGTCACGGCTAAAAGGTGAATATCTATAATTTTTTATCATTCTGTCATTTTTTATCACTTTCTCAACATTGGAAAACAATGGCATCACTTCACAAATGTGGTGTCATAGCAAAAAAGGTTATTAATTACAAATTTTTATCATTCTGTCATTTTTATCACTTTCACAACATTGGAAAATATGACATCACATCCCAGCAACTTTCACTGAGTTTTGGAATGATTAAGGCAGAAGACCGGAACTCAGCTTCTTGCAGCAGGATTCAGGATCACACATCCCAACTTTGTGTTTGAAAAGGCACTTTCTATTAGGAGCTTATGTAGAAAGACCGATTTCACCGAGAAAATCACTCTGAAGACATATTTTAATTTGCATGGAAACACCATTTAACACATCGCCATCGTATTGGGAGTCAAAAACAAAAATTCCATTTCGGTGCATTCTATTCTGTACTCAGTGTATGCGGAAATTTGCATTGATTTACATTGGAGTGAGAAGGAACGATTTTATCTCATGTCGCTTTATTTTATCCATCAAAAAAATCACGCTAATCTGATTAGCGTGATTTTTTTTCAAACACCTGTATTTGCAATCACAGTTGAGGTCGCATTCTTCTTCGTCTCAAGAAAAGTGCAGCACCAACAAGCAAAAGACACTGGATAAAAATCAACCCCTCGAAATGCCTAAATCATCGTAAACATAATGGTAATTGGTCCCTTAATTTTATTCCAACTTGAATAATTACAATTAATTAAAACATTGCAAGATAATTTACAATTATTTTAATTAGATAAACGAATTTTACATTAACATGACTACAAAACGAGACAATTTCAGAATTAGAAAGAGAAAACAATAGCAACTTTGTATGACTTTCATTTATCAAAAACTAAATTCTAATATTTTCAAACGAAAACAAGCAAAAGAGCACAGCCTTTGTTTCACTTTTAAAGAAACCAAAACAGAAAAAAATTAACACTTATCATTTTGCAACCATTTTCTATACTTCACTCCAACTTAGGGATTTCACCTTTCTTCATCGTTTAGCTTCCTAACTATTCCAGCAAGGACATGGGTGTATGCCTAAATAAAAATCGTATGGACTTTTCGGAGACCGTTACATAAGCAAGAAAAACCTAAACTAAACGCCAATAATATGAGAAGAATTCGGACAGATTTATGTTGATACGTTTTCTCAGCGTTAGAGGACTCCCTCTACTTTGCACTAAAAGGATAAAAAAAGAAGAAAAGAATACAAAATCACGAAAGTGCATTTATCCGGATGGGGGAATGTATTTATCCCGACTTGAATGTATTTATCCCTGCTTTGACAAGGATTTTACAATTTTGCGTTGTAATTTAGACAGGATGCCATCTCGCTGGTGCAAGGACTAGAAGAAAATATTGGAAAACAGTGGTTCCTTACAACTGCAGGCAATGCGTCATTTTTATGGCACGAGTTGCCATCCGCCGGATGCACAGAATGTTTCTTGCAAAGCACTCCACAAGAAATAAGTTACACGCAAGAGAGAATGATGTCGAAAGTACAGCCTTGTCCGCGCAGTTCATTGATAACATGTGTATTAAAGCACAACAGAAATGTGAAATAATCTATCGAATCTCGATCAACTGTTGAAGCCTGCTGCCGTCAACTGGCTGGTTGAGTCTGCTAAACAATTTTGCCTAACACTGACCGGAAGAGATTGACATCACTGTCAATGCGATCAAAAAGGGCACCACCAATTCATTTAAATTGACAGAAAAATCTCTAAGTTTATTAGAATAAGAAGATTCGAAGAAATTCACACACGATAACATCTCTCTAGCAATAGATCACTGACAAGAAAATTGAAGAATGTTATCAGCAAACGACAGAAAACTGAATCTAGAGCGTAGAGTAAAGATAGTTTTTTCATTCCAATGCATGCAATCTTAATCTAGATGAGGATAAAATACACCAAGGTGGGCTCGTCTCCCCGACACGAATGAATTATTTAAGCAAAACATTAACTCTGAATAGATATTGCACAATTTTTGCATTCACTTTTCGCAAATTTCTGGTTAAGTGGGCAAGACATACATAATTTATAAATCGAAACGAATGTCACACTTCAAAAAACGAAAGTTTGAAATGTCAGGTCACGAGAACCTTTGAAGCTGTGGGCAACAATACGAAAAACATCCTCACATTTTTGGATGGGGCAAAATTTCAGGTCATCTGAGGAGAAAACAGTACTGGCAAATGCAGTTGGGACATTCACTTGTCAGCACAGGCAAAGTGGATTGATCAAGGACTTTATCATTCGAAATAATGATGATTTCACAAACCTTGCCTCACTGAACAAATCCAAGTTGGAAGTCCATGCCATGAGTTCAACTATTCGAGAAACACACTTAAATACATTGCGTCTCTTGAATTACTTTGCCAGGTTATTTCTTGGTCCAAAGAAAGACATGGTGTCTGCAGCCGGACAGAGACCATTTGCCTGACCTTGCCAGATTTTCCAGACTGAAATTCCCAAAATTCCAGACATTTTGGGTATTCATTGCCCTCCATCTCTCAGCATATCTAATAGCGAGAACAAATGTTTGAAAGGAACCTGGAAAAACAAGACTTGACTGTTTGATATTCCCCAACGTGTGGTCTAACCTTGAACAGCAATACAAAGAAGAAAAAAAAAGAAGAAGAAATCTTGTCAAGACTTCTTTTAAAGCGATGGAGACTCTACTTGCTGGAGAAAGAGAAATTGCCAAAAAAGTCCCTGACGGCAGAACTTTCACAAATTCCCTTGCTTTTCCAGAATGTCAAAATTCCCTGACAATTCCAGGCATGCAAACACCCTGAAAGAGGACTTAGCAATGAGCACACCGAAAACTGTCAATCGTTCAAAGATTTCAATAAAAAAAAAAACCGAAGAAGGAATAGAAGTTTAACACAATTTCAACTTTCGCAGCAAATGTTTTTACAGAACAGGAAGTTATCATTTGCACAATAATGATTCGCATAATTCCAGAAGTTTTATCAACAGAAATTTCAGAAGTTATCTTTTTTAATGACAGAAGCAGAAGAGGACAGAAAAGACGGCGCAACGCAAAACACCTTTACGACAACAAGCAATGTTATTTTTTTACACATGCAGTTATTTAGAGCAAGATAACAGGGAGACTAGTAGAGGATAGAAGACATCAATTTAGTAACTTCAATCTGGATTTTATGAGGGAACAAATGCATACATTTGTTGAATGAGCTCATTCCCTCATCTGAACATGCCTGTAACCCTTTCACAGATGTTTTGGAGTACCCAGTTTCTGTAAAACCATGATTACGTTTAGTCCAATCTTCGCTGTGTTATTTTCACTGACCAGCATGTTCAAGAAAGTTATGGGACTCATGAGTCACCATGACTCATGAGTCCCATAACTTTCTTGTCACCTATCATGAGTCATGGTGACTCATGATAGGTGGCGATGGATGGTGGTTCAGGCGACACGTTGAAACTATTCTGAATTTTAACCTTTTCATGCCCAGTAATTAAAAGGAGAAGCTTTGTCACAGTCAAGAATACCAGTGAATGGCATTCTCCTTTCCGTTACACAGAGGCAAGATTCAACACTGTGATGTGGACTCGAAAGGTTCAGGACAATTGCGGTAAGCCCACGAATTCCAATCACCCATAGTGATTGAGCATAGATCGTTGATATTAAAAACGTGGATAACATTGGAAGTCATCAGTTTCGGCAGACACGCCATGCACCAACCTTAAAATCTGATCATGCCTGGAGGTCGGGCAAGAACATGCCACAGACTAAAAAATCCGGTTTGAACCAAAATGTAACTGCCCAGAGCTATTTCCAGCTTAAAATCGTTTTTCAAATTGTCACATTCACGGTGTTATTAACTTTTTCATTGTGAAGTAAGTACAAGAGTAATGCATTCACAGAAGCCCATTCATTACATTTTCAGTCTGTAGGTCATGAAAGCCGCAAAGCCGATCTATTGCCATCAACCTCAGCATCTAAACTCAGTAAATGTCTACAACAAGTAACAAAGAAAAGAGATACGTCATTTCTCTACAAAGAATTAACAATCAGATCCTTTTGCGGCAACTGCCTCACTTTCATCGAGCCATCCGCACCGCACGAGAACAGCCTGCAATTCGCATCCAGATAGAGCTGGCTCACGCCCTGCCCGATGTGCTTGAAGAAGCTTGAACGTGAGTGCTCGTTAAGGAATGTGTAAATGTTCTGATGATAGTCCAAACTCCACACTTTGATGTCGCCTTCGCTAGACCCAGTAACGAAGAATTCTTCGTTTGGATCCATTGCCATAGATCGGATGTCACAGTCGTGAGCCACAAAACTGTGTCGGACAGTGCGTTTACGTAGGTCGTAGAGAAAAACAAGTCCCTTGCGTCCTGCCGAAATCAGGAGCTGGTGCTGGGGTGCATAGAGCAGACAGCATGCCCCATTGTCGTGACTGTTAAATGCTGAAAGAAAAAGCATACATAAAAATCACACGTAAATTAAATCAAAAGATGTATTTTAATTTAAATGTAATTTTTATGCATCAGTACCTATGCAAAAGGTGTTGAAAATTGAAAACAGTGGCAAAATCAATAACACCGTTTAGAAAAATAAAAACCTAAATGTTTAAAAAACCAAATGTTTAAAAAGAACCAAATGTTTAAAAAATAAAATAATGGCATGTTCAATGGTGGTGGACAACATGCTCGTAAAACTTCATTTTGTAAAAAAATATTGTCATATTGGGCAACATACTCGTAGATTGATAATTTTGATGATTGTTGATAAATTTGTATTAACCGAAAAGGGAACCAATTCAATTGAACATGTTGGGATATTGGTAAAGGCAAATCAAATGTTGTTTAAAAACAATTTTGGGCTGCAAAAACATCAGGCTATACCTGTACAAAAAAAAAAACGCTTTAAAAAAAGTAAAAAAAAAAAAAAACGATTTAAAATGAACAGACCCAAAAAAACTGTAAAAATGACGCGTCAATAAAAATACAAACTATGTTAAAAAAAATCAATTTTTAAACATCAAAGAAAACATGTTTGGAGCGCTAATTTTAAAACAATATCAAACCAATAAAAATTCCATGCCAACATATTCGTACATTGAAGAAACACACACAAAAATGCTGGCTTTTCTCGTAAAATAGATCTGTTATCAATGGAGATGAGAGTTAAAAACAATTTATTGCCAGTAAGTCGATTGCGAGTAACTCCGATTTTGAGGAAAATCACAAAGCTAATGCGATTTCTGTTAGAAAATGCAGGGAATGCTAGCAAGAGAGCTAAAATGGTGACTGACTCTCGATAAAAATATCCTGTTGTGTCCAAGTTTTACCTGAAACCATCGCCTTTCTTTGCGGCAAAAGTGTATCCCAAATGGCTACATTTTTCTGATCGGAGCTGTGTCCTGCGGTAGCCAACAGACTAGAACAACCAAGGAAGATAAAATCAGTACACTGGCGACTGTGGCATTTGTGACTCTGAAAAAAAAAACAAAAAATATTTACGATAAGGTACACGAGCTTTATGAACACTTGTACATGTGTGTTTTTTAAATTAATCTTTGTTTTATCATTGTGGCAGAAGTGACCAGCATCAGAAACCAGTATCAACCTGTACAGAGCTATTCTATGTGCAAAAGATAATAACCAGAAGTTTGTCATTTTTGAATCCACCTGCGAAGTTTGTCATTTTTGAATCCACCTGCATGTGCGATTTTTGAACTGAAGTTTGTCTGAGGTAGCTCTATGAGGTAGTGTGGCTTGGCAGAAAGAACAGCAGAGAAAGCTCTGGGTCTCCTTATCTTTGCCTTGATTAACAGTGTACAATGTTTTTATTAAAGATTGGCACGAATCTAGAAAGAAAAGGCAGAAATGAAGGGCTCCAGTGCAACTCTGAACATTGCCCTTGTATTACACCACCATTCTATATTTGTCTTTGTATCACTCAGTCGGGCAAGCTCTGAAAAAATCCCCTTCAACTCCTTCAAGACTCAGCCCAACAGGTTTTGAGACCTGGAAATGCTGATGGCATTCACTCGATTTCGCTTTCACCAAATCCTACTCACACTTTTTACTGGATGAGAGAAAAATGATAGCCAAACAAACTCACAAAGAAAGGCAGATGTGCCTGGGATCCAAGACCGACTTGCCACAGGCTGAAGTGGCCATCACCATCTGCAACACCAAATTTGTTTCCCTGCTGATTAAACTTGACCCGCGTGACCTTTGCGAATGTGCCGGATGGCCGAGGAAGAGCAACTGGATGCATATTTCCCCACTCCCAGAGCTGAAGTGAGCCATCTTGTGACCCTGACAGATCTGAAAAAATGAATAAAAAAAAAAAAACAAATTAAATTCGCTTCTTAATTACCCACACCCCAAAATGTCAAAAGACAAAAACGGATTTAGTGGAGTCAAGGGTGAATCTATCTATCACAATGAAGATTCTTTGCAGAGCCTCTCTTATTTTTCAAGGATCATCGTTTGCAACTCTCGAAAGGAGGAAGTAATCCTAAGGGCCTTGAATTTTTTTAACAAAACAGGGCAATGTCACAGTGCGACAGGCCTTATTGAAAGAAGGTGGCCACAAATGCCACTGTCGAACTTTCGGAATGGTGACTGCGTGAATTCATTTGGCCAAATGCGTACACAATATTCTCATGAACTTGAAACATGCGAAGAATATCTGTTTTATTTTTAAATGATAGAATAAAACAACGGACTGCACAAAAGAATGCAATTCAACAACTTACAAAGTGGTAACGACGGATGCGGACACATTCTCCTGATTCCGTCAATTTTATGTTTGACGATCTGAAAAATAAGGAAATGAGAAAGATTAATTTTATAACACCATTGGCTTTTTTGGAAAGACAATTTTAAATGGAAAAAATAATATTCTGCAACGCAACATCTTTGAGATTTTTACATCTTTATTAAGAAACAGTTTTCCAAACGCAGAAAACAAAACGGGGAAACAACTGCCAGCACAAACTTGCGAAACATACCTGCATTTTTCTACTCAGCTTTTCTCTGGAAAATAAACCAATATTTTACCCTGGATACTTGAAATTACAATAAGGAGGTGGTGAGATTGCTGGGTGAACTTTGCTGAAATGGATATACCTTCTTCTAATTTGTCAAAACTCTGGGCAACACGAGTTCCCAAGCAAACTTTCATCACCTGGCCTCTTCTGGTTCCTGAGATAATGTCTCTTCACAGTTTTTCAATCAACTGCTTAGGGAAGATGTTGCCCGGAAGCATCCGAAGGAGTTATGATGGTGGGGTTTTTGTAGCCAGATAAAGACATGTGGCCAAGGGGTCGCAGTTTCATTGCTCTCGGGAGCATCTGAAGGGAAGCATCGGGAGCATGGTGGGGTTTTGTATCACTGGATAAAAACATGTGGCTGAGGGGGTCATGATTTCATTTCTTCCCTGTGCATCGGCATTCCACTACTGCCCAAGGCAGCATGAGCTGGCCCAAGATGAGGAGGCAGTCAAAGAAAGGATGGTGAACAATAGATGGGTACTTCTCCAAGAAAGTAGATCAACTCTACGAGTAACTTTCTGGGTTTTACATAAAAAAATTGGTAGCAGCACCCTTCGTTGAAGAGATCAAGCAATTTTACTGTCAAAAATGGCAGGTGAAGTCAAAAGTAATAAAGTGCTTCAATTTCGACACAATTGTGAAAAATCTGGCAACGAAATGGAAGATACACGTAAAATTTTTGCCATATTTTACAGAAATTAACAAGTTTCAAGGGACTTTAGAAGTTGGATTTTTTTTTACAAATTTGGGAGACTCCTTTATCAAATCGGGCTTGAGATCACTGAAAAAGGTGCAACAAGTGCGGTAATTTACACGAAGTCGTAACCATCAAGCTTGCGACTACAGGAAGTGAAAAATTTGGTCAAACTACCCAGTCTCCTAGCTCAAATGAAAATTAAAAATTAGAATTCTGAACAAGAATTCTGCCTTACTTTCTCCTAAACAGACAACCATAATTGACACTGGGGATTCCTCAATGCAACTGTAGGCACCCCTTAAATTTAATCAGACCACAACGAATAAGCTTCGGGACCTCAATAGAATAGGAAATAGGAATGTCCTCAAGCTTTAGTTTATGTGGACAAACCGAACAGGGTTCCTGGACTGGACGTCAAGAACAAAAAGCCAGAGAAAATAACAACGGCTTCATTTTAAGGCAAAGAAAGTCAGCTTTTGGAATTTTCAAAACGTGGGAGTCGCTGAAATCCGTGTACAATGAAAAATAATGACCTTTCTGTGCCGAAAAATATTTGTTTGAAAGGCTTTTTGATAGCAAAATCAGATTTAAGGCAATGACAGCAAAGCAAGGCAATGATCGCAATATCAAAGCAACTTAAAAAAGCAACATATTCGACTGTTCGTACATCTGGGAGAATAAATTGCAGAACCGGGTGAGAAAACAAGCAGATAGCAGAGGCAAGCCATAAACGTACGAACAAAGCACAAGCAAAAATGCCAAAAACAGTTGGCAGGAAGCTTGGAGAACTTAGCGCAACAGATTCACCCTTTCCAGGTTTTTTCGACAATTTAATCTCCACAGCATGCATGACAGTTGAATATTCATATAGAGTGCTTTGCGCAACCGCTGTCAAGATTAGACTGGTTCGAGATTGATGGCTGCTGTTCATCCATCAACCTCAAACCAATCCCATCTTGACAACAGATGCACCAAGAACTGTAACAAAGAACTCAACTCTCAAGAGTTGTGGAGATTAAATCGTCGAAGATGCCTGGTAAGGGCCATTCTCTTTAAAGAAAAAAGATAAGACACAAAAGAAGAGAACAATGTCTGTGAAGACAAGACACAGTAACATTTTTATCTCACCGGATGCAACAAATGTTTACTACGTTCCGTAACAAATTTACAGAATTGTAAATTCTGACATCCAGGAAAATGCACTCCTTTTATCTGTTGGTAAAAGGCCGCATGTAAATTTAAATACAAAGAAGCAATGGAAGCTAGATGAATGACCAACAACTCCATGCGTTGAATGAGAATAAAATTGGCTCAATTTAGCAAATTTATGGGGAAGTGGCCTTTGAATGTGGCCTGAAGAAATGAAAGAAAACTCAGTCTTGAAGTTGCCTGGTGATTTACAAGAATTGCAATTTTGCAGAGGTGTGGATGATCAACGGAAAACTGGGACAGTCAACAACAAAAGGCTTTTCAGATTTGCACGTTGCCAAATGCATTTCATTAAGATGATTGATTCATTTTTGCAGCATCTTTTCCACATTCACGCAAGGGTCAAAATTCTGGGGGGGGGGGGGCAGTCGGCAGACTTGGGGGGGGGAAACATTTTGTGGGTCTAAACTTTGTTGAAGTTTGCTGCACAACCACAAGTGAGGGGTCAGCGGGGGTTCCAATGGCCAAAGACCCTGGTTGTGGCCAGTTGTGGGTTTGGGGGTCTGAGGCTACCAAGAGCTTCAATAATTTTAACAATGTAGATTCCTGAAAAACACTCTATGGATGACGAGTGAGTGATTTTTATGACTTGTGGCATCTTTTTCCGACAGTGCTGATCTAACAGGGGGTATTTTGGCCAAAAGTCAGAGGGGGTGACCGTTTTGGGCAAAAGTTGGGGAGGGGTCAGCTATGAGTGTTAACGTAACCCCCCTCTAAGTGCACTTAGCTTTTCCAGCACGTGAAACTAAGCATTTGTTGATGACAAAAAATTAATGAACTTTTTCAGCCACCTGGAATAGCCTGAGGATGCCCGTGGACAATTCCCCAGTGTGCCATTTTCAAAATTTTTCTTCTCATTGGTACCCATTGTCATGGCCGAAGCCACATGGCACCCACAATGTTCAGTACCGATGTCAGTTTTGCCAAAGGCCCAGGTACAAAAAAATCCTCATCCATGCCAGATGGCACTCATAATGTCCATCAGATCAACATCAGTTTCGGCACAGCCTATGGTCCCCAAAATCCTGATCTACATTACACATCACCCACAATGTCCAACAGATCCGACATCTGTTTTGCCACAGCCTGCCGTCCCAAAATCCTCATCCATGCCACTGGCACCCATAATGTCTAACAGATCGACATCTACTTTATTCAATCTACATCAGCAAAATCCTGATCTGTACCACATGACACGCACAATATCCAATCCTTTTTTCCTTTTTGAAGAAGGTAGCAAAATGCGAATGCATCAACAAATTTCTCAAATTGGGCTACAATAGTTGCAATTGATCATTAGTTATTATAATTGTGAAAAATCAAGCAATACTGAAAGCAAATTTTGGAAAGCTTGAATCATTTCGACGTTGTCAAAAGAGACATAACACAGAGACTAAAGTGCATTTTTATGGGATTTCGCATGGCGATTATAACAGTGGAAGCCCAGTTTTAAATGAGAATTCTACAAAGAAATCGACAGTTCAACAAGGGGTTTTTTTATCAGACGATCGTGTAGGATTTCCTCCTTCACTCACCAAAGTTGTGCCTCTCCCGGTTTGCACAGATGGTGAAGATGATGAACCGATGGTCGTTGGACTAGAAACACTTGATGTTGGTGGAATGACGGAATGGGACATCTGAGCCAAGATCGGTTTGTCAGACGGTGTTTGAACGACCAAGTAGTTTGATGTTGACAAGGTTTCAGGATCCCTAATGCAAAGTAAAGAAAAACTCTGCAACTAATGTCGCTCTGAAAGAGATGACCTTAAAAAGCTTATTTCTTACTCCACAAAGTAAATTTCAGTAAAAACATGCTTTTCCACCAAAAAGTTTATTGAAGAAAAAAAAGGATTCACAATCCTGAAGTGTGCAGTCAGGAATAAAAAAATAGCTTTCGACTATGCCATTCATTACAAACCGTTTTTCATGGTAAAAGCCAGTTGTTTTTTTTTTCAAATTTTGTTTGGGCATAATTTTGTATCTGTATGACCAAGAAGGCTGAGATTTGAACGACAAACACGGTGTCAACAAGTTTTGGAATTTAATTTCTAACAAAAATAGTGTCAGTTAAAAGCCTGCCGCTGGCTAACGGGGTCTGGGGCAGAGCTCCTGGCAGGGTCCGGAGTCCGCCAGACATTTAACAATATTTGCAATTTGAGTTCATTTTGTCCTCCAAAACTTCACTTCTCGATCAGGATCTTCATAATCCTGATTTTCCTGACTTTTAGCATATCCCACACTTTAGATGTGATTCCCCACAAATGCACAAGAATTTCATCTTTCAATGTCTGGAAGCTTTACAGGCCATATTAAAATATGAGTACAACTTATCGCATGGACAAGTTTCATATTTACCACGTGCCTTTTCTCAGAAATGTTGAGGAGCAGAGAAGTCCAGTTGAATCAAAATCAACCAAAATGAATGTGACCTTGCACTGAAATTCCAAAAATGGTTTGGACCTTGCACTGAAATTCACAAATGGACCTTGCACTGAAATTCACAAATGGACCTTGCACTGAAATTCACAAATGGACCTTGCACTGAAATTCACAAATGGACCTTGCACTGAAATTCACAAATGGACCTTGCACTGAAATTCCAAAAAAGCCACCTTTCAAATCTCATAAGAGATGAGCAGGAAATGCACAGATGATAAAACAGGTTTGGAGATCAGACAGATGACAACATGTTCAATTTTAAAGTTTCTGCATCAAAGGGAGCTGAGAACAGATTAATTTAATGTAGAAAATTGTTCAGCAGAGGAGCTCAATGATTTTGGGTGAAATGAATCATCAATTTCCAGTCGTTCACCCACGTGCATCTGAGTGACCAGTCATCTAGATTAAACAATCAAACAAGAACAGAACTTTGCCGACACAGAGCTGCAATGAAAGAGAATGCAAAGATTTATAACTGGTTACTGCATGGTCGGAAGAACTCTGTGATTGGAAATATGATGAAAAAATGTCATCCCAATATGTTCGAGAATTAAACAAATCATAAATGCACATAATTTTATGCATGATTCATGAATGAAAGATATGATAAATGTATGCAAAAGAAATCATAAATGCATTAAAAATCATAATGTATGCGACCAAGGAAACCAACCAACCTGTGCAAATTGAGAATATCCAGCTGACAATCATCCTCTGTCCATCCAATAACAGGGGAATCGAGAAGAAGAGAAATATCCAGTTCTTGAATTTCTTTTGGCGTTGACAATGAAATGAAGCCGGTGTTTGTCTGCAAAGCATGTGGGGATTTCAACAAAATGTGTCAATAAACAAAAGTGGAAAGCTTCAGTAGCAAACATTGTGAGAACAGTGATTTGAAAGTCATTGTCATAGTAAATTGTCAATTATTTTACAAGGGAAAGTCCAACATTCTTTGGCCATATGTAAAGCTTTCTTCCCTGTACTGGCCTCCTGGCTAATGGACTGACGGCGGGGAGATGATGTTGCGGAATAGCGCTATATCGGATATAACGCTATACCAGGTTTAGCGTTATATCCGATATAGCGCTATTCCGCAACATCATCTCCCCGCCATGAGTGTGTTGGTAAGTAATCACTGTCCCATTTATTTCACTTTCCATTGTTTTAGGGGGGTCCGACCCAAAAATACTGATTCCGGTGTTTGTTATCCGAATATACAGGGTGTCTCGTAAATCAACCCCCATAAATATTGGAACAGATTCCCCATGACCGTACAAATCGAACTTAATCAGTGGAAAAAAATTATCCGACCCCCCATTATTGAGTTATGACCCCCCAAAACCCCCCAAAATGGACCCTTTTGGGGAATTCATGGGGGAGGTAAGATATCATCGTAGAGCTTTCAAATTTTCAGGACAGGTTCTATGAAACGAGTAAAACAAAAAATGTTCAGTGACGAAAAACCGTCCGAGCCTCCAATTCCACGCAGTGCCCCCCAAAACATCCAAAAAAGTCCAATTTGAGGTTGTTTTGGGGAAACTGAGATATTGAGATTTGGGGTCGTCGCATAAAAGCCATTTTTCGAGGGCAGATTCCCAAAGATACGCGGAACAACAAATGTTCAGTGGAAAAAAGTCCTACGACCCTTCATTTCCACGCAGTAGCCACTCCAAAACTGCTAAAAAGCTTCTCGTTCTCAGGGGGTTAGGACTGTTACCATGGCAACGCACAATATTACCATGGTAACATTCGCAACCCCCTAAGAACGAGAAGCTTTTTTGCAGTTTTGGAGTGGCTACTGCGTGGAAATAAAGGGTCGTAGGACTTTTTTATACTGAACATTTTTTGTTCCGTGTATCCTTTGGAATCTGCCTTCGAAAAATGGCTTTTATGTGACAACCCCAAATCTCAATATCTCACTTTCCCCAAAACAACCCCAAATCGGACTTTTTTGGATTTTTAGGGGGGCACTGCGTGGAATTGGAGGCTCGGACGGTTTTTCGTCACTACATATTTTCTATTTTACTCGTTTCATAGAACCTGTGCTGAAAATTTGAAAGCTCTACGATGAAATCTTACGTCCCTCATGAATTCCCCAAAAGGGTCCATTTTGGGGGGTTTTGGGGGTC
The DNA here is from genome assembly GCA_030068105.1 of Sinentomon sp. SZTP_YWyxl. Lineage (NCBI taxonomy): Eukaryota > Metazoa > Arthropoda > Protura > Sinentomata > Sinentomidae > Sinentomon > Sinentomon sp. SZTP_YWyxl. The sequence goes on from JASGXE010007251.1 coordinate 61,143, forward strand.
ATAACTCAGTAATGGGGGTCGGATAATTTTTTTCCACTGATTAAGTTCGATTTGTATGGTCCTGGGGAATAATTGTGAAATTTCGGTGGTTGATTTACGGGACACCCTGTATAACCAAGTTTTTCACACATTTGGAGTTTGGTTAAGGTGTTTGTGAGCAAAATTTCTCCTCAATTAAGCAGTTGGTTATTGATGTTCAAGTAAAAAAATCATTTGACGGAACTTAGCGTGATCCTGTTTTTAAACGATATGACTTAGTAAACTGAAGTTTACGTCAAACTCTTCCAAGAAGTGCCAAAACGGTGCAACAAGGACCAACTTTTCTCATTTTTAACCCAAAACGTTTCAATAATGATGCCTTGGGACACCAGTGTTTGTTGAAGTGATGCACTCAGGAAGATGAATGCAGCAAATGTGGAGGCAGATTAATAGCAAAAATTTTATTGCTGTCACTGCACTTAAGATGAAAAACAACACAAGTTTGCAAAATTTGACATCTATCTTGTCAAATGGATGAGACAGAGTTTTCAAAGAAAGCAAGCGATTATCTTTTCGAGGCAAATAAGCATTTTTCGAAAAAGGCAGAAAAAAAATTATCCCCCGAGCCGCTGTTCGAAAAATATTTTTCATTTGAAAATGGATTGAGATATTGACCC
>JASGXE010007252.1:0-70681 GCA_030068105.1 Sinentomon sp. SZTP_YWyxl
TTTTTGTTGGTGAAATTGCTCAACAGAGTGCTAAGGCCAAAAACAATTGCATACACATGGAGCCCCAAAAAATCAACTCCAAATCATGTGGCACCCAAATTTTGTATTTCGGAGCCAATTTCAAGCTGCAACTCTACTATTTTGCTCCAACTTTGTGTTGCGTAGCGAGAATGTGTTGTGTTGAGATGAAAATGTACCCAAAAACGACCTGTAGGCAACCTGCAGTCCTTTTTGATATTTTTTTTATTGGCATCGCTAAGAAGCGAGATGCCTAACGAAGATGTTGTTACCAAAATAAATGTAAGATTGTTCAAAAGTTGTGTGCACTGCACTCTAGAAATTCCTGTCCCATTTACCATTGTCCATTGAATATCCCACTTCATTTGATTTTGATCTGTAAAAAGCTTTTGTTATTAAATCATTGATTTTGTTTCAACATGTTTGATTTTTTGCAAGGTTCCCCTTTTGGACTGATTCAGGTTTTTGCAAAACAACTTTTAACGAATGGTTTCTCAAAGAAGAATGTTAGAGTGGGGAGTACCTTCGAGAAGGGTCTCTTATAGTTGATCATCTCCTTTATAGAACTTCAATTCAAACTTTCCTCAGCCAATGGTTCAATGGAAAATGATCAGACCCGCTGGTGTGTAGATTTACAGCAGTTGCTATAAAGGCAGAAAATAAGTCAAATTTCAAGGCCTTTTTTCTATCGCTTCACTTTTTTCTCAGCCAAAAATCCCAGATTGCTGAAATTTGGCACACTTGTTCAAAAAAGTCCACAGAATATTCTTACATTTTCACAACAGCATAAAAGCGAGAAAAAAGCAATTTTCTTAAATTTCTATGCATTCTGGAGACTTTTGCCTGTCTTTCCCTTTTTTATTGGGCTGGACATGATCTTTCAGATGGCATAATTGGATTTTTCCTGTCCCCACTGCTTCCCCTGTCATTCCAGTTTATTTCCTTGGTTTTTGTTCGAGTTTTAGTGTTTTAATGTTATCATATCTTTGCACACTGTTTTCTCACAAAAGTAAAAGGCTTCTTTTGCACAGCAAAAATACAATAAAATTGGAGCGGAAATAGCTATTATGATGCTTTTTTGCAAGATTGCTGAAAATGTCGGTTAAAAAGAGTCTTATCTTGCCAAGAAACCAATTCTATTTCCATAACACCAGGCGCAAAAGTGTGAAGAAACAGCATCGCCTAAGATTTTGTTGCAGGAAAGCTAAAACCCTAGTTTGGAATGCAAAATACAGATTGTACTTTTGTTTGGTGTCACTTTATGAGCTCCATATCAAGTTTGGGTGTTGTAAGTCACACTTTTGTAGGAATAGGAATTCCTCTACCAGTAGGAATTCTTCAATCTTCATTTTATTAATTTTATTGATCTTGATAATCCAATTCTAAAGATAATTCTGAAGTCTTGATGTTTGCCATCAAATTGTTTTCCAACAGCCTCAGTTGGCTTTCACCTGCCAATGGTGCCTTCTCCTCCAGCACCCATTTTAGCTTTGTTTCATCTTCATCATGTGATCGTCTTTTATTGCTGTTTTCATCTGCACCTGAAGATGCCCCCCGAGTGAGGGCGAAACCGGTTGTCTCTCCGCTTTATCTACAAATGGATAAGGATTGCTCATCTCACCAAAAAATATTAAATGCTGATAAACCCATTTGTGGAGCACATGCTTCAATTGTCCTCTAGTGGTCTGCAAAATTCAACAAAACAGTCCACTATTCCTGAACCAGAGCATCCAGAAGTGTCCAGGCTTGTAATTATTGGAAGTAAAAAGTGGTTAAAATTTCACACCCCTAAGTCAATACTTTCCCGATTTCCAAAAAAGTCACTTTGTACCCTTTCAGATATTGGTACCTAAAACTGACGTAGGTTGGTACCTGAAATTCTTGTGGGAGAGGGAACCCATCTATGTTGAAATATTCGTCCCTGTGATGAATTCTGAGGGACCAATTCTTCACAAACACTCTGGGAAATATCAAGAACATTTTTCCGGTTTGGGAAACATCAAGAACATTTTCCAGTTTAGCAACAGAACTTCCTTTTTTATGTGCATATTGGTCTGATCCCTGAAAGTGGGTAACATCAAAATCAAAAATCCCTTTCGTTTTCTGTTCAGTCCTTGTGGCAAAATCATTTTTGGCCAGTTGCTCGTGACGGGTTGTTGAATTGAAGACATGTTTTTCAACTGCTCGACTTTGCACGTTGTTTCACATTCACATGATTGAATTTTCAAATAATTTATTCTCCACTTCATGTTTTAGGACCTCACAATACATGTTTCTCAGCAATTTGAAGAGATATGATGCTGAAATTTGGCTCACACAGTGGAAATCATACCCAAACTTTTGACTTTGTCCAAATTGCTGTTTTTTAAATAGTTTTCTGTGATATAATGTGCCTGCATTTACAATTCCTCAACATGTTTGAATGCAATGAACAGAGTCAGCAGCTGTTTTTGACATTCAGGGTTGAATCACCATAAAAAACTGCCTGTTCAAAAAAACTTGACAAATTTTGATCCCTTTCAGCCATATTTGGCATGGGTAACTTTGGCATCTTTTGCAACACACTCTTACGAGGTCAAGTATATTGACGGGTAAAGCGCTATTGCGATGCGTGATTGGCGAGATTTGTGTTTTTGTGTGGTGCTTGGGAGTTTCCTGCCCAAGCGGCAAACTGGTGAGGTTCTGTCATGGTTGTCGGTGGATCATGAGTGGTGGTAATGGTGCAGCTGAAAAAGGTTCTGCAAGCCTTTATCCACGTTGACTAGACATGTGATGCTGTGACTCAAGGTCACACTGGTTCTATCTGGGGTTCAGTTATTATGACGTTGTTATTCTACATAGTAAAAATTGTTGTTCAACAGCAACTCTGAAGACCTTCCAAAGAATTGAGACTGGTAATTGATTGTGGCAGTCAGTGCATCCCACCAGCATTCTTTTTCAGTCATCCAAAAAATGAATACCTCACTGACGAAATTCAATTTCGATTCATTTTTAAAGGTTTTATTGCCAAATAAATAGCTGTAAGCTATGCCGACTTCAGTTGTCACTCTCTTTTCTGATGATCCATGCATCTTTAGCAGTGCTGTAGAGGCAATTGAGTCGGGATCTGATTGCGATGTGAGGATTGTGTGCAGAGATGGGTCAGAATTCACTACACACCAGCTGATACTTGGATCCATGAGGTTAGATAATTTTTTTTTTTGGGTCTCTATGGACGGGGTAAATACGAGTAGATCTACCTCTTAACTTCGACATTGATAAAATGTCCACCAGGTGGATTTTCCACTGTTGTGAACAAAAATTCTTGTTCATGTTGGGTTGATTTCAACATCATATTTTTGATGACATTGTTTACCCCAATGCAAATGCTCTATTGGAAGTTGCCATTTTTAGTCTTTACGACCTGAGATTATGGAAAGCACCTGGCGATCAAAAAAAAAGTCTGGAGCCTAACTCCGTTGGAAGTGTTGTGATTACACGTTAACCCATATTATCAACCCCAATGTTGTGATTACATTTGGTGTCTTGAATGTTTTTCAGTTTAGCTATTCTGTTATTAGTGTATTGTTCCCCTCTGCGTGCCCAACTTATATTCTATGGTGATTAGTTGCTCAATAATGGTTTTTTTGCTGATGTCCATCAATTATTTTACTTTTTCCCAGCTATAATTAAATTCGCAAAATCCAGCTTGTATTCTTCCATCAATAAATGTTGCAGGACAGATAAAAAAAAAAGAAGCAAATGTGTAACAGCAATCTAGCTGCTGAGGAACAAAACTTTCACGCTGATTTTTTGTTTCAGAGATGGGAGGATGGTGCAAAGAAAAAAAAAAAACAAATCAATTCAGTTTTGAGCTCAACCGCATTTTTCAGCGCTGTGTTCTCAGTTGCGGCCTTCGGTCGCACGGATTTACAAACCCTGCCGTGACTTGAGATGGCAAAGAGCGTTTGGTGCAAGAATGCTATAGATTGGGACCCTGCTTTCGCAAGAAAGAAAAACAATTTTTTTCGCACCTAAAGCTATCTGAACCTGACCTAACCCTGTCCCCTCTCGGAAAAAACAATGCTCGGTGGGGGCCCCGGCCTGCCATCTAAAGTCGTGGCAGGGTTTGTAAACTGGCCTCCCGGCATGGTGCAGTCACCCTGCCTGACGGGAAATTCCCATACCCCCAAAATAAATCCCCTGCTCAAAGAGCGCGTCAAGCCAGGCATAGGTGCTGGATCCGGGGGCAGGGCAAAACTACAAAAAATTATTCAACAGCAAACACATTCTTTGTCCAACACACAGGAAAAACGCCGATCTGCCGGAGAATTTGGGAACTTTCAATAGGGAGATTTTCTGTTAGGGATGGGAGGATGGAGCAAAGACAAAAAAAGTAAATTCGGGTTCGTGCGAGATGATTTGGCGCCGCAATGGCTGGCGATTAAAGTGACCGGGACAGGCAGCAAAGATAGAGGCCAACTCAAAGGTGCAGGCCTAGTCCTACAGGCTTCACAACATCTGTTGATGGCAACACGATTGGGACCACAAACATGTTTTATTATCACATTTTTGAAAACGCCCCAGAGACAATCAGAAAAAAATGGAAAAATGGCTTCCTGTAAATACTCATGCAAAATGTGCGCTGAGTGCATTGAAATTCACCGCTTGAGCCTCCCATAGAAAAAAAAGTTGACAAAACAATATACAAGCTCGATTATTGCAGTTTTTGCAGCTAGGATTCGATTTAGCTCTGCCTGGAGGCAGGACCAAGTCGCGGGCTATGTATGACCATTTTTCACGGACTTAGCACTCGGTTTAGACCTGTGCTAAGTTGGCACGAGGCTGTGTAATCCTCAATTTAGCACAGGGCCAGTGAAAGTCTAAGGGCTAACCTTAGTACGAGAACTAATTTAGCCCGAAGCTGCGCAAACGCTTTTCGCTTAGCCCAGGGCCAACTTAGACTTTAGCCCTAGCCCTTGGGCTAAGTCGGAGCTGTGCAATCGACCCAACGTGTCCCACGCATATAGTCTTGTGTCCACTTTGTAAATTGGGACAGATGAACAGAAATATTTCTAGAAGAGCAAATCATACGCCAGTGACGTGTTTGTTCCTCTGTGGCAGAATCTGGTTTTTTATTCAAGTTTCCACCACTGCTCACTTTCTCCGATCAACTCGCTCCTTTTTTACATTCCAGCTCCCTCATGAGATCGATTTTCAGTGATATCCCTCATATTTGCCAGGCAATCTCCGTCCTAATCCCTGATGTCAGTGCCGATGCTCTGAGAAACTTTTTGCAGTTTATTTCGACAGGGGAGTTGACATTGAATGAAACTGAATATGGGGATATATCAGAATTGATGGACTTATTGAAGGTTGATTTCTGCCTGGAAAATATTTCCATTGTTGGCGCAGAGGAAGATTTAGATGCCGCGGACCTCTCGGAAAATTCTGAAATAAAGATCGAGGATGAGGAGGCACCAGAATGTTTACAGTCGGAAGACATTTTATTCCAGAATGAGGAGATGATTCTTGGAGGAGATGCCAACAACTCAGAACCTTTAGATGGAACAAACACTTTAAGTAGAAAAGGTAAAAGTTCAAAAATGATGTTGTTTGGATGTTAAGGTTTTATTACCCTCACCGGAACAGTTTTGACGATTTTTTTTATCCCCATATCAGCGAGTTCAGTTAACGTTTTGGACCTTCGACGTCCGTTATCAAGACATCATTTTTTTCATTTCCATGTCCTCATAATCGTTTATTTGCAGTCCATAAATATTGTTCCTTTTCTCAAATTTAAATCCGTTTGCAGTCAGTTGCGGGCAGGTTAGTTATTTTGAGATCACCAGGCGAGTTTGACAATTTTCTCTCCTCATGTATTGAATCTGGCTGTTGCAAGTTCTGAATTTATCTGTCTGTTGAAAACCACTGCTGAGACATTGGCCAATTTCCAAAAACTGGATGGTAGATCATCAGAGTGATCTATGGATGACTGATGATCCAGCTCCTTTTGGATCTCTGCATTAATCAGTTGTCTTTTGCGATCCCTAAAACGTCATTCAGGCCCGGATCCATTAACCGGGATTAACAGACCGGAAGATCTCGGCAGGTTCCTGCCATCCACTTCCTCCCGAATCAGCTGTGTGACCCTATCGACCATCTTTAAAAAAGAAAATAAAAAGAAAACATGCTCTGCTGCCATCCGTTGGCCTCTAAACTTCTTCAGAATCATTTGACGCACCCGTTCGCTCACTGGGATTTATGTGCTTTTCTGATCGCTATCGAACGCGGCACATTCTGGTGGATTTTTACTCTGAATAAAATCGGAATGGCGGTCATCGAATGCAAACACTTGTACTGTATTGGCCGAGGCCAAGGAGTTCTGCCCTTTGGAAATAGAGCCCAGTCCCAAGGTCTGACACTGGGGCTCTAATCCTGACCTCAGCTCCAGCACGCAGCCCCTCCTCTGCAAGTTTTCAGACACTCCAATGAGCCGTGAAGAGTTCCGAAAAAAAAAATCAATTCAAGATCAATGCCAGGCCATTTTTAGATTTTGCTATTGAATGAATGTTTTGCTGTGGGCATAGAGTTTTTGATGTTAGTTTGAGTTAAAATGTATTCATAAAAGAGATTGATGGAATGATCATGTTTTATTATAACCTTTGCATCCAGGGCCACAAGACATCGGTATTCATGGTAGATTTCCACCAATGATTAGTAATGATGTTATCTATTCGAAGAGAAATGTCAATTTGCCAATCGGGAATGTCAGGATGCCTTCATTTCATCAGCGCTCACTTCGAATTGGCTCCTCAAAAGCATTTTTCTGTAAGGTGTGCAGTTTTCCTGCACAGACAGTACAGTTTGCAGAGGCACATGAAACTTCACACCGGCGAAAAGAACTACGCATGTCATTTGTGCGACTTCAAGTGCATCACTGGTTCTCATTTGAAGTATCACATATCTGGACATCGAAGGCAGGAATTTCGAAACAGATTCTATCTTCCAATTCTCATTCATCGTCGAGTACCTGATGTTAAGGAATTCGTGCATTTTATTTATTTTTGTTATTTATTTTATTCGCTTGTTTGTTATTCGAGCATTGTTGTGTGGCAGGGCATCGAAACCTGAAGATCTGGTTTTACGAGGTCAGGTGTTACATTCTACAGTGTTGTGTTTTTTCTCGGAAAATGTGTGAATTGTCCTGCATGTTGTCCTTCCCATTTTTTAATATCAGCCTGTACCAAATAATTGCTGTGAAATCTACTTGTTCAATTTGATGTTGTTTTTTCTGCCTTTGTTGTGTGGAGGATCTTGATAATTCCTTCAAAAATTTGTTTTGTAAATAACAACACAGACCTCGCCACAATTGACTGCTCATAAGAGAAATTTCAAAGGCCTGGCTAATACACGTACAGGGACCACACACTTTCTACCGAGCTTGATGCAGTTTCATGCCTTGCATGAATGTCGTAATGTCTTGCTGTGCATGTTGAGGGGGTTCCCTTAGAAAAGTAATTTTTTTCATTGGAAAACTTCAATTTTCTTTTTTTTGCATAGATATAAAATTGAAGGCTGAAATCTCATCTTTAAGAATTTTCAAACCATATGCCTCTATTTCAATGTCTTTTTGAGCAGCATTACATTTTCCATTTGTTCCTTTCACCAATATTTAACTCCCAGCTCTGAATAGGTTTTTGCATTATTTTTGCCCAAAAACTGCCAAACTGGGTAAAAATGGGTTTCCAAGATTGCCATCCGATTCTCCACATTTTTTTACGCAGACATGACAGTTGTCGCCACAATGCATTGCCAAAAAACCGTTGCAAAATGTCAATCAAGGATTTCTCGCTTTTGAATTTTCCAACAATCGCCTAACTTCTTGAAGTGATATATCTCAGAAACTGTGCATGCTGGAAATGTGAAAATTGGTGCAGTTATGTAAAAAAGTGTGAAAATCCGGCTGATTTTGATTTTATTATCAGAAGAACTTTTATGACTATGTTTTTTCTTTGGCCGTATTCCCCATTGCAACTAACTCACCCTCAAGTTCAACTCAATAACCAGTTTAATAGATATATTTGTGTTGCGTAAATTTAATTTCAATGCGCAGCGCTAATTCCTTTTCCACTGTTGCGAAAAATGAATCCGTCTGTTGAATTGCCGTTGAATTGAGTCCGTCTGTTGAATTGAGTTGCAATGGGGAATCCGTCTGTTGAATTGAGTTGCAATGGGGAATACGGCTTTTTGAAAAGTAACTTGCAAAAAGGCAAAATTATGTTATTTTGTTAAATTATGTTAAGTATTGGGAACATGCTCTTATTTTTAAACAGGCAAAATTATGTTTTAATTTTGTTAATTGCATTGGGGTGGGCTTCCTCAAAAACTTATCAAGGTAGCATCGATGATTCTAAACCACCGTAGTGGTTTACTGCTTTTCAAATGCATTTTTCTGGCATTTCACTTCATAAACCGCTGAAGGTTTTTTACAATGGAGGAATAAGATGATATCCAGATGCAAATCAGCAAAAGTGATTCTATTCCATGGGTCAGGCAATAAATTTTCCAAGTTGGTCTGTTGCCTTGCATGCGATTGCAAGGTTTGCGATTGTGCAAATCGGCCTATTTCAGCAATCTTGCACAAGCAGTTGAAGGACTTTAATGTGCAAAGAAAGCTTAATGTAGCTTGGTTCCTGAGGCCTGAAATGAAAGGCAGAGATTGAAAGAGGAAACGAGACTTGGATTTGCAGTTTCATGAATCATGGTGAAAAACATTGTTCCAGTAATGATTGATGATGTGTGTTGGGTTGCTACAAGCTTTTGCATCACCATCACCCTCCAAACACTCAGACCCTCGCGGATTTCAATCCAGGGCAGGCCTAGGAAGTCGGGACTACTTCCTGGATATAATATAGCCACATGACAACAACCAAGATGGGGCGTTAATCAAAGGCATTTTTACAAAATCCTATCGAAAAAAGTCCATATGACTGATTCCAGTTCATGGGCGTCGTTTCACAGTGCTGCACAATCATCCATGCCAAGGTTTTGTTACTTGCAAGAGATGGCTTGAATTTGCAACAAACCCTGGGAAGAATCCCTTAAATGATTTTTGTAAGCATTTTCGATGCAGTTGAACTTTGAGCATCAGGATGTATTGTTTATTAACTGACCTTCATATTTTGTATACAGTATTCTATTCTGCAAGCTAAACCATAGCTTCATTCTGCCGAAAAGTCCAGAAGGAGATGCAACTAGAACTAGAGACTTTTTGTGCACTTATTTTCGCCTGTAATACTGGTGTGGAAACTTTGAAAACAATCATTCAGAAACACAAAAAGACTCTTAAGGTTCACCCCCCTTCATTAAAAATGTTTTCAGTTTATCAAGCAGCTCTCACATGTCCCAATTTGTATGTTTGACAATGGTTACATGCAGTTCAATTTTAAAGCTCTGGCCATTTCCACTTTAAATTTTTTGATGGAGCCAAAAAATTTAGATGAACAACAGGGACATAAATGATTTGCACACACCTAGATCATAAAATTAGCAATGACCCCCCCAAAAAGTCGTCATGGGTACCTTCTGGCAAATCAGTTTTTTAACGTTAGAGAGGGCACACGCTGCATTATCATCAACCAAGCCAATGATTTGTACGATCTACTTTGTGAAAAAAGGGTTGATATAATCAATAAGAAATACATTTAAACACAGCACAGATTTTATAGCATGTTTGCCTGAAGGTGTATGGGGCAAGTTTTTTCTGCTTTCACTAACTACAGGCATAAAAGTACTGTGATATTGAAAAAAGAATGAGCTCGCAGAAGCAGAGCACAGCACATTTTCTGCATTTTTGTGTTAAACTCCATCCACAGGGTAAAGAGGGCACTGAAATGTGTGCTTTCAACTCAATGGAATAAAACATTTTTTTCGGTTTTTTGAGTTCAAGGATTATGCATGCTTCTATTTATCAGTTTTACACGATAAAATAAGCATTTTCTCCGGTGAAAAACCTTTGCCAACCGGGCACGAATACCGAAACACTCATTTCTTTGAGCTATGAAGTTTGTTTTTGAATGAGAATAGTGGAATTGGGACATATTAAACATTATTTTTTTGTGTGTGAAATAGCGGGTTGGCTTGTCTTGATGCGAAAACCGTGTATTGGTGTATTGTATTGGCAAAAATGGACCGATTGACCAAATTGCTCGAACTTTGCCATTTGTGAACCTCTTCAGATTTTTTCCAACTGAACTTTTTTGATTTCCAATCTAAAAATGACTTTAGAATAGCATGTTCAGTTATTTTCAGGGTGAGAAAGGTAAAAATGGGTAAGATTGTGTAAAATAGTCTGTTTGGTTGACAGAGAGACCGAGTTCTTATTTTTTCTTCCCAATACCATGAAATGGCAACTTATTGCAAGATGGTAAGCATTCGTCGCGAGTTACTTTAAAAAATGATCTTAGTCTGACAATAATTTTAATATTTGGGCTCTGACAGTTGATTTTTTGAACTTTTTGGTCTAGAAACAGCTATCACTGCGATAAAAAGTGATGCTGGCTTTCGATTTAGACTTTTGCAAAGTTCGCTCTCAATTATAATTTGATAATTATCTCGGGAACTAGTTTAGGTAGAGGGTCAAAATTTTGCACAAGAATTCCTTCCAGGACGTTAATTATGCCCTCATTGGGGTGGGCTTCCTCAGAACCTTGTCAAGGTAGCATCGATGATTCAAAACCATCGTAGTGGTTTACTGCTTTACAAATGCATTTTTCTGACATTTCACTTCATAACCGCTGAAGGTTTTTTAAAATGGAGGAATAAAATGATATCCAGATGCAAATCAGCAAAAGTGATTCCATTCCATGGGTCAGACAATAAATTTTCCAAGTTGGCCTGTTGCCTTGCATGCGATTGCAAGGTTTGCGATTGCGCAAATCGGCCTATTTCAGCAATCTTGCACAAGCAGTTGAAGGACTTTAATGTGCAAAGAAAGCTTAATGTAGCTTGGTTCCTGAGGCCTGAAATGAAAAGCAAAAAGAAAAGATTGAAAGAGGAAACGAGACTTGGATTTGCAGTTTCATGAATCATGGTGAAAAAAATTGTTCCAGTGAAGATTGATGATGTGTGTTGGGTTGCTACAAGCTTTTGCATCACCATCACCCTCCAAACACTCAGTCCCTCGTGGATTTCAATACATGGCAGGCCTAGGAAGTCGGACTACTTCCTGGATATAATATAGCCACATGACGACAACCAAAATGGGGCGTTAATCAAAGGCATTTTTACAAAATCCTATCGAAAAAAGTCCATATGACTGATTCCAGGTTCATGGGCGTCGTTTCACAGTGCTGCACAATCATCCATGCCAAGGTTTTTGTTACTTGCAAGAGATGGCTTGAAATTTGCAACAACCCCTGGGAAGAATCCCTTAAATGATTTTTGTAAGCATTTTCGATGCAGTTGAACTTTGAGCATCAGGATGTATTGTTTATTAACTGACCTTCATATTTTGTATACAGTATTCTATTCTGCAAGCTAAACCATAGCTTCATTCTGCCGAAAAGTCCAGAAGGAGATGCAACTAGAACTAGAGACTTTTTGTGCACTTATTTTCGCCTGTAATACTGGTGTGGAAACTTTGAAAACAATCATTCAGAAACACAAAAAGACTCTTAAGGTTCACCCCCCTTCATTAAAAATGTTTTCAGTTTATCAAGCAGCTCTCACATGTCCCAATTTGTATGTTTGACAATGGTTACATGCAGTTCAATTTTAAAGCTCTGGCCATTTCCACTTCTCTTGGGATGATGTTGGTAGAGATGGGGATGGAAGCTGGTGTCTGGACTGGGATTCTGCTTCAGGAGCATGGGATTTGGTAGTCTCTCTTTTTGAAGTTGACAAAATTGCAGCAAATAGGCCCCTAGCCATTCGCAAATGTTGAAAATGTCGCCATTCTTAACATTTACGAACGGTTAGCGGCTTACATGTTTACCGTTGGTGGTGCCCTTGCATTGAGATTCAAGATTTATAAAATTAAAAAAAAATTAGTGGCAGGCCAATGTATTTTTGATTGCCTGTTTGAGGCACCATCAAACTGACTTATACGAATACAGAATAAACACGATGAAAATATTTCAGTAAAAGCTCAAAACTCTAGTTCGTTAGCGAGTTGGCCTCATACGAAGGTCGGTAAATGAATTTTGCAAGTTGGTCCCAAAAATGGAAAAGAAACTATTTACATTGAGGGCACCTCCAAAAGCCAAGAAATGCTTTCTTTCGTTAATTTCTTGCAAATTTTCAGCCATATTGTGTGAATACCTGGAGAACTATGATCTAACGAAAGGAGATACTTTTGTTCTCTGAATTGGCTGATTTTGACAAGTGTGTGACCTGAAGAAAATGAAGTCCGGCCATGTTATTTTGAATTTTTGGAATGGGTCAAAAGTGGCACAGTGCAAGATCAGATGTGCCTTGGGGATGAGTATCAAGACCAGCTTTCTTCTCCAACAGGGTATCCCTATTTTCTTGGTTTTATGTGATCGTGGCTCTCATCGCAACCATGGTCCTCGTAATCTGAGAGTCATGTGGGTTCTTTTTTTTGTTGGGATTTTGAGATGTGCTTGAGGTGTATCCATATTTGGTCCAGTGGTGTGATTTTATGATGTTTTGGAAGGAGTTCAACTAACTGCAGGCCAAGTGACATCGAGATCCATGTCGAAAGATGCACATAGACCTACTTGATGGGAGTTGATGAAGAAAACCAAACTACGTCAATTTATTGATGATAGTTTATTCTCTGCTGATAATTTTGAACAGCCAAAGCTGAATAATTTCACGTTTTCATGAACTAGTTATTTTTTTGTGCTCAATGGTGTTTGGACAGTTTGTGTGATACAAACATTTGACCCAAAGTTTCCGGAGTCTTCTGTAATCATGGTAGATTGCTGAAACTTTGCCACAGAATAGGCACTGGCTGGAGGCAAAATCGCCAACAGGTGTGCTCTCACTATGTGGAACCACTTTCTTATACCATTGGGATTTTGTTCCCTTCGTGGCTGGTATTTTCTTTGCATAACAAGGGTTGTCTTTGAAACACCCTTTGTGCCACTTCGGGAATGTACAAACCACCACCAGGTTGCTGCAAACAGAGGTCACTGACCTGAGTGAACAACTATTAAAATGGCTTGAATTTTGGTGGCATATTCTGGGGGAGACATCAAAATGAACAATTGAAATTGTCATTTCTGTTTCGTAACAACCGTTCTTTTTCGGCAGAGTAAAAACCGGAATATTTTGAAATCCCTGTATCCAAGTATCGCAAAGGCTGATTCAGATTCCCTTTGGAAGATTAGTCAATAAGGGTTGGCATTACAAGTGACCAAAAATTTCTAAAATCCGGTGAACCCCAGCCAAGCTCTGGGCCAACTTGCAAAATTCATTAGCAGACGCTCGTATGTTGTGAAATAATCGGACATAAGCGAAATTAAAAAACATCTGGACTTCGAGGGTCCAGATATTTGGACGACAATTTATTGTTTTGATGACCGTCTTTGAGTCATGACAAGAATGTTTTCTCGGTTTTTTATCAGTTGTAACCATTAGACATTTGGTCATTTGAATATCCCGTTGAAGTATGGTAATTTATTGTTCTCTGTTTTTTTATCTTTGTTTTTACAAAACATAGGATTTAGGAACTTGGAACTGGCAGGTTTCTGCACCTTTTTCTGTTTCTGTGATAATGTCTGCATTTGTGTTGCAAAGATAGATTTCCTGTCTTTGAAGATTCGCTTATCAAAGTCTGATTTTTGCAACAATGTGAAAATTATCTGCAAAGCAGGAACTGGAGGCAGAATAATTACTCATCATCAGATCCTTGGAGCTGCCAGGTAAAACAATTTCGTGTTATTTACTTTTGTGCATTTGCTTTGCAGGACTTTTTTCATCCCAGTCACTGTTTTATCATTACGAGTATCGAGCCATTTTGAAAAATCGAAGTGACCGTTATGTGGGATCATCAAAGAGTTTGAAGCTTTTGTGTCAGCTTGCTGCTTTCATTTTGTTGGCACAATGTGGTCATCGTGCAAGTACTACTGTTCATGTGCAGCTCTGTACACTGTGCAGCTCCTCTTTCGTGTTTGAAAGCCACATGGTCCTTTCATTCACCGTCTTATATGACAATTTCAACTCACTTTTGCATTCCATTCTCTGCAGCTGCTCGTTTTAAGAGCCTTTTTGTGCGATGCCTGCATGTGACTAAAGTTGAATATACCTTCCCATTGAGCTGGATTGCTGTGCTGCGGAAGCATTCAATGTTTTAGAATAGCTCTTATCAATCGTTATCACAGCAACATCATAGCTTCACCCTCTGTCGATCAATAACACAAAAGTTTCAAGAAAAAGGAAAAAAGCCAAGTCTAAATTTGTTGATGTCTGGCGAAACAATTGGACTGATTTGGTTCTCTGATGGACACTTATATGATGCCATGGAAGGACACAGGGCTGTTCACATCTCAGTCTGAGACACTGGTGCAACTTGTGGTATTCGGGGACATTAAGCGTACATTGGAAACAGAATTATTTTAGATGATTTCCGAACTCTCTGCAGTGTGTCGACATCGGAACAATTAAGGTGATGTACATTTTTGGCCACATTGAATTAAAATTAAGTGCATTTTCGTAATCTGCATTTAAAACTGCGCCTTGTGGGAAAATTTGGACAACCCCAGTGCGATATTTAATGATGGCATAGTTGTGTATACAACACAGAAACAGGTGAAAGACCATCAGCTCTTCTGGCTGTCAATTTGAGGCAAGTGATGTTTTTCATGCCGGAACAAGGCAAGCGACTTGCGATTTTAAAATTGATAAAAAATCGAATATGCCCAAACCTGAGTTGTATACCAAACATCAGAACAATCACATTTTTCTTCAGCATTTTTACAAGTTCTTTATTAGCAGATTGAATTTTTGCTTTGGTCCTGAAAATTGGCGATTTGGTCTGATTTCATGTTGATTGTGAGCCATCTATATTATCATCACATTATGTGAGCCATCTATCTCAAATTTGTCTCATCATATTCTGCTGCCAGATGATTTGTCACTCATTCTAAAATTGCATCTCGGGATGCTTCTTACAAAACACAGACTTGTTGACATATAATATTTAAAATGTCAGGCTCTGCATTCAGTTTTTTTCAGTCTTCCTTTATTCTTTTCAGGGAAAATGTCTTTTGTGGCACTGAAAAGACAAATTTCTATCTTTGAAGAGGTCATTCGGCAGTCAAAGCTGGATTTAGTTAACAACGTCAGAATTGTGTGCAGAGATGGCGCAGTTTATGTTCACCAGCTGATTCTTGCAGCTGTGAGGTAATTCAATATTTGTCTGCACCCACACCGGATGATTCATGTTCTTGTCTATTTTGTCTTTATTTCATTCATATTTTTATCCAGAATGGGGCTGATGAAATTGACTTCAGACTTTTGTTTGTAGTGGACCACAATTGTTTTGCATTGTTGACCAAGATGAATGAATGAGTTTGGAGCTGGCTGAAGGCATATCTCATGTTAATGGCTTATGGTAATGACTTAAATGACTTATGGTAATTGGTGGTCATTGATAAAGATCAGGGGCATACTGGGCTGGTGGGCAACCGTGCACATGTCCGGTGGGCCCCTTTAAATTTTATCTCTCGGGTCTCGCCAGGTTAATAAGGTCGGTTTGGTGGCAGTGGATACGTGCCTCTGTTCTCTCCCTTCTGGCCTCAAACTGATAAACAAACACAATTTTAAGGCCACAATCGACACTCAAAATTTCTTATCTTGGGGGACTCCATCCCCTGACCCCCTGCCAGGAACTCTGCCCCCTGGAACCCAGCTGGAGCTCTGTCCCAACCTTTGCGCTGGCGGCAGATTCTTTTTAGGGTCCTCTTCCCTGATTTACCTGCCCTTGCCCCACTGTCTGAACCTGAAATGGCACCGTTGGATCCCTTCGAGAGCCCCTTCACTGTCATTGCCTGGTACAAATTCCATTCCCAGTACGCCCCTGATAAAGATATTCACTGTAGCAGTGAATGACTTCTGATTGCTTGATTTCTTCAGTGAACAATCCTTTGAGTATCTTTGGTAGTCACCTGAGTGGAGGTGACATCAAACAAGTAGAATTGATTGAAAATTTGGTTGGAAAATTTGGAGACATGCTTAATTGGTGGCATTGTTTTCTGCTGTTTTTATTTCAGCTCAACATGGAATTCCATTCTTAGTGACACTTGCGTATCTTCCGAATCTCATTGCATTGTGATGCCTGATGTGAGTGCTGCAGATTTCCGGCTTCTGGTTGAATTTTTGCACTCCGGAGAACTGGAATGCAGTTGCGATGAAGCTTCAAATGTTTCCGAACTACTTCACCTTCTGAGTTTCGATTATCATCTTCACGATGTCACAATATCGGAGAAGGGGATGAAAGTGGAACGATCTGACAGCCCATCCCCACAGTTTGATGACCGGCCTGATGATATCAAGCACGATTACCTTGGTGAAGGTTTCGAAGACCTGATGAGTGGTCACTTCATGTGCATGGGAAGTTGGTACACTATGAAAATTAGTCTCTTCCTTGGTAGATATTGAAGATTTGCACCCGTCCTTGAGTTATTGTCACTTGTTCTGTCCTGTCCCTGCTTTTCCGCAATCTCAACCTGGTGTTCCTCCACACCAACAGCAAGAATGTTGCACGACACGACTCACGATGATAAGCCTTCAGTTTTTGTGTTTACTGGCAACAAGCCAGTGGTGGCAATTTGCAGTCGCCCTTAAATATTTTGAGCGGTATTATTGCTCGCAGAGCTATATATATAACATTTGCTAACAGAAACAAACTGCTACCACCAGCATTTTATTGATGCAAAAGGACAGCCGGGTCTTGGGTATTCTGTGGGGTGATCAACAATTCCAAACTGGTGACTGTACGAGACCACATGGCATTCCTCAGATTTAAATGAGGGAGGGCGCTACACAATTCCCAGAAAACTCCAGAGGTAGACTGCTTTGCGTACAGTATCAGTGTGTTTTTCGAGAGAAATATATTTTCCCCCACAGAATACCCAGAACCCAGGACAGCCACGATCAGAGAATAAATATTCCTGGAACCTCACTATTTTGGATTTGCCTATTTGTCTTGCACAACATTTCCGAATGGGGCATAGGTATACAATGTGACACGGTGCACCATGACTGGAGCAGAAAGTTCGAAATGAAATTTTTCAAGAATATGATGCACAGGGTAATAAAGTTTGAGCAAATCACCCATTTTCTCCATTTTGCGGAGAATGCCAATTTGTAGATTATGGGAATCAGGACAGACTTCACAAACTCCAGCAAATTTTCGACTTGTTGAACTCGGAAGTTTTAAGAAAACGCGCGATTGTCAGAATCTGTTGCCATGCACAAAGCAATTGTGAAATTAAAACAAAAAAAAAAAAAAAAAACAGAAAGTAATATTCAAACAGTAGTGGCTGATGGTGGCATCAGCGCTGTGGGAACGGTGCGAAGCAATAGGTGCGGGATGCAGGACTGATTGCTCAAGACTGATTGAATTGTCAACCAAGGGTAACTTCGTTATTTCACTTATATTCAGGGCTAGTAGAAAGGTGATTGGCTCAATGCAAAAAATTTGCTGAGTTGACTGACGGAGCCAGAATTCTCATTTTTCTTCCCAATATCATGAAATTGCAAGTTATAACCCTGTTATTGCAAAATGGGATGTTTTTTCACAAGTCACTTTTTCAAGAAGAAAAAAACATGACCTCAGAGTGGCAATGAATTTGGGCTCGTCAGTTATTTTTGAGCATTTTCTGGTCCAGCAAAAGCTATCATTGCTGATGTCGTGTGTGCATGAGTGCATTTTCTTCACCTTTCTGATGAAATTTATAAAGATTGTTTTGTGATCAATTTTTTTTCATATTGGGTAGTTAGAGGTGCATTTTTTGACAGATTTGCCAGAGGGCAATGATATTTGAGTTATCTATGGTGCATGTTTCTTACTGAAGCTTATTTTTCTGTCAATTTTTCAGGTTCAGAACGTGGAGCCGGTGCAGATGCAACATCTCCACCGGTGTCAAATCGCAACGCTGAAAGTGACCACGCCCTTTCAATTCCAAGAAAACGTGCAAGAAAGGGCAATGCAGCCAAAAAGTGGACGAGGAGATTTAAGTGTACCCACTGTTCATTCACACATATTTCAAGACAAGCTGTTGCTTCGCACGACAAAAACCATTCTGACCAACAACCTTATAAATGTAGGTTCTGTTACTACAAAACAGGATATAAGGGTGCGTGGAAATTTCACGAAAATATTCACACCGGCCAGAATTTGCACAATTGTCCGTTCTGCAACTTTAAGGCAGCAACGTTGTACAACCTGAGGGTTCATCTTAACAGACATGCCGATAGATCAATGCAAAAAGATCGCCCCGTCAAAAATATGCAACGCAAAATTCTTTATGGATGCAGATTCTGTGCTCACAGGACATTCAGATTGCAGGCTTTGAAGCAACATGAAAGATTTCACACACAAGAGACATTGCCGTCTATGCACAGCTGCCATCTGTGCAACTACAAGAGTGTATCATTCCCACGTTTGAGGTGGCATGTGAATGCTCAACATGCTGTCCATTCTCCAGACAATCAAGAATTGGCATCTGTTGGTTCAGATGGAAGTGTTGCAGAGGCTATCTTCACGCCTAATGTTGTTCTCGTCGATGAAGAAATGCAGTTCAAACCCAAGAAATATAAATGCAAGCAGCGTTCATTCACATCGCCTTCAAAAAAACGTTTAGCTCTACATATGAAGGCACACCACGGCCAATGCAGATACTGTGGTTACAAAGCGTGTAGCAAGTATTATTTGAAAGTACACGAACTTCGCCACCAAGGAGTGAACAGATTCAAATGCGATCGATGCGGCTTCACTTGTGCAACCTCGTCTCACTTTAGGCTTCATGTTAACAGGTTACATGCGGATCTGGAAAGCCATGTGAAATTAGAGAATGGGCAGGAATCGGGGAATGTCATTGAAGATTATGGAAAATTGATTGAAAATCATGGATCAGTATTGGCGAGTGACAATGCTGAAATGATGTCAGCATAGAAATCTTGCAACAATTGCAGTCTCTTTGGATTTCTGTTGTTTCTCAGCCTGCTTTCTTTTCATTTTTTTTCTCCCATTATTTTCTCTTTCTTGCTTGACTGAACCTTTTGTGATTTATTTCTTTCCTCTAAAACGTTGAAATTTTGCAAAATATGTGAGCCTAGCTACTTGGCTTGAGGGAAGAGTGGCAGCCAAGCAGTCTATGCAAAATCGCTTTCGCATCAGTTGGTTTCAAAAGCTAACAAATCAACTACAAGGTATCCCTAATTTTACAGCTGCATTTTAATCCCAAGGAACTGCTGCAGCCAGAAAGCAGGACTCTAAGCTGTTGGTTTGTATATCTCTTTCGGTTATCGTGGCAGTGCTGGTAACAGCAGGCCCAGCCCACCCAACAGTGATCACACTGTTGAAAAAGTTGAGATGTTTTGAGCACTTTTCGTGTGGGACACTTGTCCTGACGTTGCTCCAGCTGCATGCAACTGACAATGTTTAAATCTTTAAATGCTCTCGAAATAACTGTATCAATGTTGAAAAATGAGAAGCTGAGAGTTTATCGACTGGTAAGTAGAAATCTATTGATGTGGATAATTGCGACGAAGAGTTAAACCTTTCTCGAACTCAACTAGAGAGCAATAATTGAGGCTTAGCTTGGGGTGGATAAAGTTGGAAATTGGGAAACATTGAAAAGTGCAAGAGATATGCTGAGCCAAATTTGATTATCCCAAAAAGAAATTTATTTGGATGACTTTTTGCATGTCAATATTTTCGGTGCAAACATTTCCCCTTCTCTATTGCTGATAATGTGCAATTGTTCTTTGGCAGGTAAAATGTATGTAAAGAACATGGGAAGTTGGAGATAATCTGTGAATGTGGAAATGAATTTTAAGAATGCAGCCTGTATTGTGATTAGACTAAAGCTAGTCATGCCTGTTGCTGTTTAACAACCCTGCGCATACAGTTTTGTTTCAGTGATGTTCTGCAGTTTCACTTCTTTTCAAATTTTTGTGTCTGACATTGCAAGACAGGAGGAAGAGAGTGGTAGAAATCCATAAATTTTAAAAGGTTCGAATTTGTCATTTTGCAAGTCCATTTTTTCATTGCAATTTGCTGTGTGCTACAGGGATGACGGGTCACCTGATAAATCCTCACCCTTCCAGTGGTCCTACTGGACTGTGGTGCTTGCCTGTGAATTTTCCGGCTTTAACCTTTCTGTCTGCACAGGTCCACGATGTTGTATCATCCTGAGGCAATTTCAGGGCCGTCATTTCAGGCTTTCGCAGGGGGGGCATTACACGGAAAGAATTTGGCAGCGACCCAGAGGGGGGGTCTGGGGGGCGGAGCCCCCCAGTATTTGCGGGGTCTGGGGCGGAGCCCCAGCGGGGTTCCAAGGGGCAGAGCCCCTGGCGGGGGGTCTGGGGGGCGGAGCCCCCAGAAGCTGGAGAAATTTTGAAATTTGGGGTTCATTTTGGGTGCAAAATTGGTATTCTTGAGGGTAGGTATATTTTCAGCATTTGAGGCATTTAGATCACATAATGCATGCATGCAATGATTTATTGCATCAGCAAGGATGCAATTTCCCATCATAGTGCATTCGTCTCTTCGCAGCGACTGCATTCTTCGATTTCCGCTTTTGTTTCTAAACCAGCTGAACTTCAACAAGGTTTTGACTGACCTTCTGAAGATTCTGGGGGGCGAAGCCCCCCAGAAGCTTGAGAAATTTTGAAATTTGGAGTTCATTTTGGATGCAATATTCGTGAAATAGAGGCTACATTACCCATCAGGGCGAGCAAAAGACATATGCCAGGGTGGGGCAAGCGATCCGCTGGGTAGGGCATTTCCAATCGGGGGGGGGGGGGGGGGGTCGCCCCCCTGCCCCCCTAAATGACGTCCCTGGGCAATTTTGTATAATGCAGCTGGAGTGATCACGAATTATTGTACGAAAATTACCGGTCCTTGGATTTGATCGGGCCTCTTGTTCCCACGATGCACTCCTCTTGGGGGCCGCTGCCCCCTTTGGGCTCTCAGACCTCTCCGGATTAAACGTTTCCACTTTTTTCAATCCGCCTTGAGTGGGTTAAACTGGACTGAAGGACTCTCTGTTCACCCAGCTCAGCCAGGCTATAGACAGAGGATATGTGGAAGTGACCCAAAGCCACAGGCCAAAGATTCCCATATAGCCCCATGATGAATTACACCAGGCCCAGGGCTCTCGATAGGCCACGGACATACACTACAGGGAACAGTGTCTCACACAAGTTTCTTTTTGTTGTATAAAACTTCTCTAGTCTTCCTTTCTTCGACCGTTTATGCCTATGCTGATGTACGTTGCAGGGAATGCCCAATTGAATTCAGTTACGAATGACCGGTCCCACGAAAATGCACTGGGGATGCTTGCATACCTGCCAGGAGACGATAGATTTAAGGGGGAGTGGAAGGGGGCTGGACTACCGAAAGTTCGGGAGTACCTGAGAGTCTAAGCTGGCAGGTGACAGTTAGAGCAGCATACTTGTCGCCGGGTGAGATGTATTAATTATTTTCGTTTTTTTCTTCTGTACCGCCAGAAAGAAGTCATAACCATGTTCTCACACCTTGCCGCCCCATTCACTCCACCCACATGTTTTCTTTCTCCCTCCCTCCCTTATCATCTCTCACTCCAGTCTCCCCTTACCTCCCCTTCACCCTAAATCCTTCTTAATCTCCTATCTCTCTGCCTCTTTCTCCCTTTCTTTCTCTCCAGTCGCTTGTTCTTCGTCCTACAACATTAGTCTCCAAGTCTTGTGTCACCTCTTTGAACTGCAAGCCACGATAAAGGGTAAATCCTTCTTGTTTGTCCTTCATGGGTCCTTCATAGTGAATTCCATTATGGATCACAGTTTTTCGTTAGGGAGGATCACCCTCCACCCAAGTTGAGTTCATTTTTTTTTCTTTTATTTGATTATTTTTTTCTGCGTAGGGAAACTGAATATGAATTGTGTGGACAAACGTGTTCCTGTATGTTCACAGAGTGCAGCCCCCCTGCAAAGCAAGAACAGGGTGACAGTTTGGGTGAGCATGGGCTTTTAGCTTGTATTGACGGTATTGGATTGGTGGATCTTGTCGCGATTAAAAAGTGTTCGTGTTCAAAAATGCCACACATGGTAAAATGAACGATAGAACGCCCATAGGATTTTGATTATTTTATCGCTTTCTTTCCTCTTCCCATGTTCACTCCGTTACTGGAGGGTGACTGTTGCAGACTGGCTTCAATTTGGCATTTCAATTTTGGCCTGACCACACGAGTTTATTTGCGAACAATCCAAATTTGTTTTGATACTGTGTTTTCCGTCGCATGCCGTAGCTTTCCGTTTTTTTTTTTTAATTTTAAATCTGTCTATTCCAATGCGGATTTGGAATCCACTTTTTCTCTTCTGATTGTTTATTTTGATTTTTGGAAGAGTTTTTCGTTATGTCAAAATTGTGGCCCTTTTAAAAGGTGCATGTAACCATGAGGTGAAGTCTCACTTAGACTCGTGGATTTGGGCATCAGCAGATCTATTCGATTAGTGAATTAACCGCTGTTCATGATGTGACTGATGGATAAAGAGTTACATTACTGATGAACAAATCACAATTTATTCTTTTGCACTGTTCCTCATACTCTTCCCCCATTCACACCTTTTTGGAAATTTCAATTTCGACAAAATGTTTGCCTGTGCTTTATTCAGGTGCTTCATTAGTCCATGCATTAGTTCAGGTGCTTATGGTATCCTTTACATCGGAAGAAGTGGAAAAATTCAAAAAATTTTGGCTTTTTGATAATACCTACCATAGTAAAGTTGAGATTCTTAGCTAATAATTTTTGATCCTTTTTTCTCAAAAATCCATTAAGAAATGGCCACTCAACATTCATTTAAACATGCGAAGGTCAGGCAAATTTCGCGGAAGTAATTTTAAATCGCGGATATCGCGGAACCACTTTTTTAGCCTATTTTTGAAGAGAATCTCAGCCGTTTATGGTGCGTTTGACGTGAAATTTTGGCCAACTCCCCAAAGCATGCCTGAAAATTCTGAACCTCAACCAAATGTGCAGTACAATTTTGAACAATTTCACAGAATTTGCAGTTCTGAATCATACTAAAATAGCCCAAGGAAAGTCTCCTTGTGAGCAAACTTTGAAGCTTGTTACTCGTACTATGTAGTGACTAAATGGAAAAACGGTCAAGCAAATTTTTTTTTTTATCTTTTGTATGTCTTCTTTTTTATATTTTTCTTGCTCCAGGACATACTACAAATTGATCTTTGCTTCCTGTCCTAATAATTGCCTACCTTGATTTTTCGCTTTCATTTTATGATGTGCAGCGCTTTCCTATTCAAATTGTTATGTGCATAGTGACATGCCTGTGATACATGAAGCTGGAAGTTTCCACTTCTGCTACATTTTGTTTGGCTTGTTCGTGTTTGTGTGGCTTCTTGGCTCAATTCTCGATGCATCTGCAATTTTTGTGCGCTTAAGACACACAGCCATGAATAAAAATGACAAAATGTTGTTTGTTGGAGGAAGACTTCGGACATTTATGAATCACATAATCACATCCATCCCATTGTCTTCATGACAATTTCAACGGAAATTACTTTTTCCAAGTTGTGTCATTTTTTCTTGGTCAATTTGGTCAAAACCTGTCAACAGACTCTCAGCCGTTCATCATTATTTGGTCTGAATTTAACATTAAAATATTCTGATTTTTGTTTTTCTAATAAAACAGGGTAGTCTGGATTCAAACTCTCATTGTATTTTCCTAACGGTGCCAGTGCCACTGCTGTAGGGTTTTGTAAATTTCAACTGGACAATGGATGCTCCGCCGGTTACTCTCGTTAGTGAGGAAATTCCAATTTTCAAACATTCCTTCAATGTGATACAATCCGATGCTGACTACAACATCAGAATCGTTGTATGTGATGGATCCGGATGGAATGTGCACCAACTGGTGCTTGGAACTGCCAGGTAATTTGACTCTTTTAATTAAAAATTACAACCCTCTATCCTTCTGTTTCAACCCCTCTTTTTATCCTCTATATCAGTCGTGTCTCACACTATGCATAATTATGAAGGAAAATGAAAGAAAAGTGAAAGAACAATTGGTGAAATCCAGGGAAAATGGGTAAGTTACATGATTTATCATGAGCCATTTTTTTCAAGACAATGTTAGCGAGGGTGGTCCCACATGTCAGGCAATGGAAACAAACTCGAGTCACAACAGGAAATTATCACAACTGTGCAGAAACAGTGAGGCACTCCATTTGTACATGTACCAAGAGATTTCAGAGGTACAATGGAGCAAGGTGGTATGACGATGGCACTGTTTTTTTGCGATTTTTTCAAAACATTGGTCAACAGTGGCAGATCCGACCTTTTGTGAAGTGGGAGGGGCACCGTGCAGTCTTCATGCTGCCGGTGCTGCTGTTGGGCAGGGTCCTGTTGTTTTTCAAGGGACAGAGCCCCATGGCAAGGGATCGTGGGGATGGAGTCCTCCAAGTTGTTGGAGTCCAATGTTTTGAAGTTTATTTTGGTTGCAAATTGTATCAAATGCATCAAATTCAAAAGGGATATTTTCCTGGAAATTTTGGTTGCAAATTGTATCAAATGCATCAAATTCAAAAGGGATATTTTCCTGGAAATCCGGGGTAATGCATAATGAGCAATTTTGCCTCTCTGCGTTGACTGCAGCAAAGTACAGTCTAGCACTGTGAAAAAAGTGGCAAAAATTGCCTAGCCATGCATGGCTAGGCAATGTTGGGCTTGCTTTCCTAGTTAGTTCAGTACACTGAAAACATTTTGAACTTGCTTGTTGAGCGATTAGCAAATCATCTTTGCCGTGGATGGAGTCACATCAAGCGTTTGCGATTGACCGACTTTTGTAATTTGAATTTACACTTATTGCACTGTTCTGTAGAAATTCAAGTCCACTGTTTTATCATGTTGAGCTACACAGAGTCCCATTCAACCAGCCAGGAATTTTTTCAAGCCAGGAACAGGAGACAGCAGGTTTCTGTATCAAGTTTTCAAACTCCAGGCTTTAGGTGTTGCAATTATACAAGTGATCTCTCTTCCTAGGCAACCTAGGCTAATATGTACATAAAAAGGTTTGGACGTCTAACATTTGCCTACTGTGTTTTAGACTTAGAAAAACTCCGGTAACCAGGGAAAATTTCAGAAACATGTTTTTAGACCAACCTGTTTGTCAACTGTAGGTCTAATATTCTTCCCACGTCTGTGTTTGGAGTTCTTTTGATCAACTGCACTTAATGAAGAGAAGTCCGCTTTATTGGGACATACAACTAGCAAAAAAAGTATGTGAAGAAATGTGCAGAGGTTTTTTCTTCATATCAAAAATTGGAGCTCGCCATCCCTGAAATAAATGGGAGCACTGGTGGCTCAGCCTTCCAATATTTGGAAGACCTTCATCTTCAATTGATGAGCATTATAATCCATCTAATCGATAATTTTAATCTAATCGTTAATTGTTTTTCTTATTATTTCCAGCTCACTGATAAAATCAATCCTGAATGATATTCCCCACATCTGCCAACCAATCCCGATCATAATGCCCGACGTAGGTGGTGATTCGCTGAGACATTTAGTTCAGTTCCTCTACACTGGTGAACTGATATGCAATGAAGAGGAATATGGTAACCTGTCTGATGTGATGGAATTGTTGTGTGTGGACTATTGCCTTAACAGTATTTCCATAAATGTGGTTGGTGAGGAATGTGATTGGGCAGCAGACGATGGTGTTGATGGCGGTGAAAGTGATGTAGTTGTAAAGACAGAACCAGACTTGATTGAAGATGCCACTGCTTTCCCTGATGATGGTAGTTTGTTATTTGGCCACACATCGATAATTCCTGTGGATGGTGATAGTCTGCAACTTTTGCAAGAGGATTTGTCAAATGCAATCTCCATTGAAGGTTATTTGATTTCCGCTTGAGAATTTGTTGAAAAGCTGTGTTTTCCATCTATTCGGTCACTGTGATTCTGGAAAAACTTTCTGAAATTGCAAATTTGGCATAACTGGCTTTGGAAAAATAAGCATGCCTGCAATTCCAATATTCTCATTCAACTTGCATAATTTTAGACCAAGTCCGAGTTTCCACTGTTCGGAAATGAAATTTCACTGCAACATTTTTTGAAACATTCGCTAACAACCTAGTCTCATAGTCTGTTACAAATCAGTGGCATTTATCTTGGATGAAGTGATACCCAATTTCAATTCATGTAGAATTGGGCTTGGCGGCAAACCTTTCAAAGCTGGCTTCACGAAACAAGAAATGTTTTATGTATAGGCTAAATTCATTCACGATCTGTTTAAAACATGGTTGTTGGGCTGTGTTAATCTATTTCTTTGCACCTTGTTCAGTTCCCATTTTCAAGTCTCCAATCATTTGCATACTTCGGGTACCTGTGACCTTGGACCTGAGCACCAAAATTTCTCAAGTCTTGAGAAATTTTCAAAGGGGGAGTTCCACTCTGATATCACGCAAATGTGTCTGATCCTCCAAGAGGCAAAACATACACCTGCTTTCGAATCACAGCACAGCGATCAAAGAAAACTCAGTTGTCAGAGTTTCCAAAAAGGTTAGGAATAACTGGGTCTTAATTTTATGCAACAAGATTTCACTGAGTTACCCAAAAAAGTGCATCTGCTTCTGGAACGCTCCTTGCATTTTTGTCTCTTTCAGGGCAGCATTATCAAAAAGATTCCCAACGAGATGATTCTGCATTGCGGCAGAAGCAACGCAATTTCAGGGCAATGAATTGCACAGGCGTAAGGTCTTCTCATGGACGACCAGCAGGTCCAATCAGTAATGGGACACTAGGGTTTTCTTGCAGTTACTGCAGCTTCCGTTGCTCCATGCTGTACAGCCTCAGACGTCATCTTAAGATCCACACTGGCGAAAAGAATCATGCCTGCCACCTTTGTGATTTTAAGTGCATAACGGCTTCGCATTTGAAGTACCATATAGCAGGACACAAAAGGAATAACATTATCCCTGTTATTCAGCGACAGTGAAGCATTCCGAGTTGCTTTCCGACATATAGACCTCAAGTGAGGCACATGTGCTTTTGTGTTTTTTGTCTTGCTTCTGCTTTTATCATTGCTTGATTGCAACGAAAAAGTAACATTGATCCTTTTCTCAATTCACCCATATGGGAATGGGGGAAAGTATGTTCAAAAACATTACCTCAGAACATTGACTTTTTCACATTGTCATTGCCATTTTTGGAGCTTGTTTGTTGCTTGGCTATTCCTGCATTAGGTTTCCTTCTCTTACACCATCATTTTGGGTATTTATACCAGAATAATTCACTGCTGCTTCTTATTTTTTTCACAAGTTGGGTAGAAGTCAATTTAAAAGTTTGACTTGCTTTTTTCAGAGGCTGTGAATCTCAGGAATATAAAAACATATTAAGGGGGGAGTACCTTTAAAGAGGCGAAATTTCAAAAATTTCTGATTTCGGTGTTTTCTCTCCATGGAGTTTTGTGTTTCAATGTCTCCTTATCCGGAACTTCAAACTGATTCCTGAAATTCGTCCCAGATCAAAAGTTACGGGCATTTCACTGGGCCCGTTGCCCTCCGATATTTGCTGCCACCGAGATTGTAAGATGAAACAAGTTAAATTTTAAGACCTCTTTTCTCTCGCTTGATTCTTGCTGGCTAGCGATCTTTTTTGCTTTATTTTGCAGCCAACAGACATCCCAGAGTTCTGAAATTTTGCAAACATGTTCAAAAAAGTTGCGTGAGCATATTGAGGGCATCTGTGGAGAAGTGTTTTTGTTCTCCAAAAAAGGCGACTGGTAGAGTATGGCCTCATCTGCTAGCTGCAGAATTCGCTTACAGGTCCGAATGTTCATTTTTTTGGTCTTAGCTGAAGTTTTAGCCAAGAGGTCAAATCCAAAAAAGATTTGTGGCATCAACCAATGTGACCAAAAAATTCAAAACCTGGAAGTACGTGATTTTGAGACATTTTTTCGCAATATGAGCCCAAGAGCGATTATTTTGGATTTCAAACGGTGACAATATAAAGCTGCAAAGTCTGGCTTTTTTAATTTACAAAAATGGTGCAACTCCAGTTTATTAGCAAGCAAATGAAATTTATAATAAATTCAATGAATCAACCTTTGAAAATGGGGGTTTCCGTTTAAAGAGTTGTGTTGCCAGCTTGCTTGGAATAACTCTGCCAATCAAGGAGTTGTTTCTCATCATAATATTTTCAGCAGGTTCGGTCTGGATGAAAGCAGCAAGTTTTGTCGACTTTCACCGAAGAATTTATTGCTGTTCCGAATTTACTGATCTCTTTTACTAATCTCTCACATGGTGGTGGAAAATTCAAATAAAAGACATCCATCTCATATGATGCAGAACTCTGTCATCTAATGTTTTCCCATTTCGGAAACATGGACCCACAATTCACAATCGCAATTCTGCCAGATGACAAAAAACATCCTGATCGCAATGTAAGATTTAAAGAGAATTTGGTCACTGTATTTGTACATTTTATCAGTGTGTCGTGATGAAGTACATAGTGGATGTGATGATGGTTAGGGCTTTAAAACCAACTCATCTTTTGTCTATCACACCCATCATGCCAATATTTTTTTAGCAAGAGGTTTACTTGTTCCCTTTCTTGTTGTGGTGTATTTTGTTGTTCGTGCTCGAGCAACAGATCTTGGCTTGCATTTTATTTTTGTGGATTTATGTTCTTGATACTGCTATGCTTGTGATGAGACCACTTTTCTCTCAAAGTGCCATCATACAACATATGCCCATTCGCCTAGTGTGCAGAAAAATGTGTTTTCTGAAGTTAGAGAATCATCTTTGAACTGCACAGGGTGGCAAGTTTGTTTTTTTAACAATGTCTTTTAAATTTGCCTCTTGAATTCTCGTGCAAGACTTAAGATTTTCAGCTGTGAAACACCCACTTAGAGTAGATATGAAAAAACTGGCTCTGTCATGCAATTTTTCTGCCAGTTTTGACCCTTTTTGCATGAGCAAAGTGTGACAACTGACCGCTCAGACCAGCGGATCATTTGACGTTGCGCTAGAATTTTTCAGGTAAATAAATGGCTGCCAAATTTGAAGCTGGTGACCTAGGACATTGAAATTTTGCACGGGTGCTCTCAAACTTGTCCCTAACTTGTGCACCAAAAACAGCTCAATCAGATTGAAAACAATTTTCATTTTTTCATGTTCCTCTCCCTTTAAACATGGAGAGGTCAGGCTATTTTGGCGTGATCAATGCATGTTTGCATATTTGCCGATTGAATTTATTTTTCTCCAAATTCATGGCCTCCAGGAAGTTGTAATGAGATTCACACCATGCGGACATTGCCATTTTCATTTATTCACTGGGAGCTCCAAGTGCAAAGTGACCACGGGCTGCATCAATTCATCAGCATTGCTGGGTGGGACATTTTTTCTTTTTTGTCCCGTCAGAGAACATTTCAACATAATTTTTCAAAACAACGACGTTTTCACCTTTCCCATTTTCTTACTTTTTACCTTGCTGGAAAGGTTTGTGACTAGTGCTGTTGTAGAGTTTTGTGAATTTGCAATAGACAATGGCTGCTCCTCCAGTCACTCTGGTTGGTGAGGAAACTCCAATTTTTAAACATTCATTTGATATGATACAATCCGATGTTGATTACAACATCAGAATAGTGGGAAGTGATGGATCCGGAGGGAATGTGCACCAACTGGTGCTTGGAACTGCCAGGTAATTTGATTTTGTTCAACTGGAACTGGAAATATTTATCTTTTTTTGCAGTCTGAGAAGGCATTGAAACAAAAAAAGAATCATTACCTATCTTACGTAGGCTGTTCAAAAACAAGTGAGATTTTTGTGATAATTCTCTGTGTTCTTTGCCCATTTCCTTAGCTTGGTGATTTTTAACAAAATAGCCTCCTTCTGCTCTAATTCACTCGGTTTCACAATTCTGCTGGTCCGTAAACAGGTGCTACAGGGTGTTTTAGGAGGGGTACTTCAGAATGTTCGCCGCTTCCTTTAATTCTACCCCAGCATAGAGAAAACGACTGCTTTTCACATGTTTTGCAGTTTACGGTAAAGGAAAAACAAGAGGGTAAGTCTGGGTAACAAGTAGGGGTTGAACATTTGATGCAGTTTGCATCCAAAGCATCTCCTGGCCAGATATTCGTCCTCAAATGCATCTGCCTGTTGTTCAGCAGAAAGTGGTGTCAGGAACTTCTGCTGAAAAACACCGATTTTCCCAGAAATCTCTCAAAATTACATGAGATCTCTCACCATTGATGCCATTTGATGTGTCTTCAGATTTCTGACCGCCAGTCAATGCCTTTCATGCTCAATAACTCTTCTGGTCATCATCTGAAAGTTTTCTGCTCAATGTTGTTGGCTTTTTGACCTCATGTTTACGAACAAATGTTTCTCGTTCTCACCAGAATTGGAAAAATCAGAGAAAGCAGCCCCTAAAGAAAGAGCAGAACCTCCTGCAACGCAGTGGACAAGAAACTATCCCTCTTTACCTGGCGGCTGCACAAAACCACTGCAGTTCCCATATGTCTGACGTTCTAAGAACGAACAAGTTTCCGGCAAGTTAATTTCACCAGTGATATTCGATTGCATCCAAAATCCGCAAGGCTGGGGCATTTGCAGCGAAATTTGCCATAGTACCTCGCAACATCCATTTTTTGAATGTGGTAAAAGACGAGAGATGCAGGTATCAAGGGGAGGTCACAGTGACATTAGTCTCAATTGATATTGAACAGCCCTCGTATCTAAGCTTGCGTAAATGTTTAGCAAAACAAATGTTGGCAAATGATTTTATAGTTGTTCTGTTTTTAGCAGGTTATAAATTAAACTTCTATTCTCTGCTTGATGAACATTAAAAAATCCACAAAAATGAATCATGCAACTCAATTTCCGAACTCGAACAAATCAGTTTCTCATGTAGCGAATCAATCTTGCAATAATTGCATTTCTTTGTTTAATTTTGGTGTTGAGTCGTTGGTGTGCCATCTTATAGTGCAAAATTCCTGGAACAAAAGAAAAAAATAAAAACGTCACATTCGGATACTTTTAACAACCTGGGTGAAAAATCGAAGAATTGCATCCACAGACAAGGCCTCACATGAATGAGGATGACAGATATTGAACGAAGAAATCCAGTTCATGAATTGACTCAGTGAGACCAAGAGAGCTTTGAAAGACAACATTTTTGGCACTCTTGTGACGATGCAGCGACAGGCCTGCACGGAAATTGACCAAAGATATCCAAATGTCTATTGCTGAAGGAAAACAAGACAGCATGGCTGATGTCAGCCTCATTATCACTTAAAACTTCAGTTATGATTCTAGGAAAAGTGTCATGTTCGAGCGTTTTGGTTCCAGTGGTTTTGGACTGATTCTAGAGACAGTGTTTTTGCTGGATATGCGATCTCATTGAGATGTCATCTTTGCCAGTTTAATCCTGTAGAATTCATGCGGTCCAATATTTTTTTACTGTTCTATTGTTCAAGATTTTGCCTTTTCTATTTAGTGGTGCATTCTTCAATTTAAGTGTCAAGATTTTAGAAATCACAGTGGAAATCCTCTTCGCCTCTTGTTTTTTCTCGCTTTTCTTCATCTGGAAAGTTTTTTACTCGCATGTCTTTAACAGTAAAGTTTTAATGTGAAAACGCCACGAAAATATCCCGACAATACACCACAGAAATTCACCTGTCAAAATTGCATTTTGGAAAGTAAATCTTATTTTTTTACAATTCCAGCATGAACCTCGACGATTCATTGAAATCACTTGGATGTTTTGCTAACCATGTGTTTCCTGCTTCACCTTTAGCCCTATTCCATAATAAAAATAAATAAAAATAATTAAATGCTCATTTTGTTGTCTCACACCTTTTTCTATCCCACACTGTCATCTTTTCTCCTGTACTAATGGCAAATCTTTAACCGAACACTGTTTTACCAAGAGAAAAATTGGTCTTTGTTATTTATCCCAGCCGTAAAGCAGTCTGTATGAATGAATGCCTTCCCTTTTAGGTCCCAACACGCATACATTTTTGTAAGATTGGTAACTTTGACAACATTGCTGTGATTCCTTGAGGCATGCTGAGTCATGCTTTAGTTTTCCTTTGTTTGAGTAAGTTTTAAAAATTGATCCTTTTTAATTAATCAGCAGACTTCTTAATGAATAATCTTTTTCATTGATTATTTCCAGCTCGCTGATGAAATCAATCCTGAATGACATTTCGCACATCTGTCAACCAATCCCGATCATAATACCTGACATAGGTGGTGATTCATTGAGACATTTGGTTCAGTTCCTCTACACTGGTGAACTGATTTGTAATGAAGAAGAATACAGTAACCTGTCTGATGTGATGGAATTGTTGTGTGTGGACTATTGCCTTGACAGCATTGCCATAGATGTTGTTGATGAGGGATGCGATTTGGCAGCGGACAATCGTGATAATGACACTGAAAGTGATGTGGTCATAAAGACGGAACCAGACACGATAGGAGGAGTTGATAGCCTGTTATTTGGCCATACATCTGTAATTCCTGCAGACAGTGATGGTCTGGAATTTTTGCGGGATTGGTCAAATTCAACCTCTATTGAAGGTTATTTGGTTTTCAATTCATCCTGGAAATTTCAGTGATGTCACTTTTGGAAAGGCTAACTTTCTCATGTCATGTCCAAATTGTTGAAATAGAAATAATATGTGTTCCATTTGATGTGTCCATCTAAAGGGCGAGGATATGAAAGTCGGTAAGAAGTAATGCAACCTGACACTTAAAAATTAACTGGGAAGTATCATGCATGGAATACTGCGACTCAAGCACTATAACTAAGTGGATTATAAAGATGCCTAGGTCTGGATGCTCTACAACTGATGGTTTCTCCTTCAATTTCATAAAATTGTTTCCTGAAACTTTTTCTAAATTTATGTTGTTATGGATAAATCTATTACTGAAGGTCGTCTGCCGTCTAGATGGAAACATGGTTATGTGTGTCCTATTCCAAAAAAAGGGGGATCCTAAACTACTGACTTCCTATAGGCCAATTAGTTTGACCAGTTCTTGTTGTAAAATTGTGGAGCACATAACATTGGACTACCTCAAACATGTTCTGGTCACAAATGGGGTTTTGAGCCCAGCTCAACATGGATTCCGCTCAGACTTCTCTTGTGAGACTCAGTTGGTTAATTTTTCCCAAAAAGCATCAACAGTGGTAGACAGCTGGGGTAGACAGTGGTGGGCAGCTGGATGCAGTTTTTCTTGACTTTGAAAAGGCTTTCGATCAAGCCCCCCGTGCTGCATTGCTTGAAAAACTCAGTGGTTTAAATTTGCTATCTTCCCCTGTCATTGGATGGATATCAGATTTTCTGGACTCACGTCTTCAACAAGTGCGCATAAATGGGAGTTTCTCCTCGGTACCGGCTGTTACATCCGGGGTCCCACAGGGGAGTGTTTTGGCACCTACGCTGTTCTGCATTTTCATAAATGATCTTCCAGAGGTCGCGAGATGCCAGATAAATCTCTTTGCTGATGATTGTGTGATCTCAAATGAGATACGGTCCCCTGCTGACTCTTTACAACTCCAGACTGATCTGAACAAAATTTCTGATTGGTGCAAAAAGTGGGGTATGAGATTGAATGAAAATAAGTGTGTTGTTCTTTGTTTCTCTACAAAAAAAGCCTCCCATCCTAGTTGTTACTCTGTTAATGGTATAGCCTTGCCTGCAGTTTATAAGACAAAATACCTTGGTGTCACTTTCACAAAGACCTTGAGTTGGGAGGAATATGTAAAGCATTCAACAAAAAAAAGATAATGCCGCCCTGTATTTTGCAAGGCGTACTTTTTATTGTGCTAGCAAAAAGGTTAAACAGAAGGTGTATTTTTCCTTGGTTCGCTCAATTTTGGAATATGCCTCAACTGTGTGGGATCCCTACTACATAAGTCAGATTGAGGATGTAGAGAGGGTTCAGAGGAGAGCAGCCCGTTTTGTCACAGGAAGATACTCCCCACAGGACAGTGTCCGAAATGTTGCAAGAACTGGGGTGGAATTCCTTGGCTTCTCGTAGGAAGGTTGCTAGGTTGGCTGGTTTATTCTTGGGGCTGAATAATGTAGGCGGCTGGTCCTCCATAAAGGAGTTTTTATTGCCACCAAGCTATTTTGGTAGACTAGACCACGATTTTAAGCTCTATTCTGCTGCTTGTCACAAAAATGTGGGGAAGTATTCTTTTGCTGCCCGGACCGTGATTGATTGGAACGCCCTGGGTTCTGAGGTTTTTGGGACAGATAGTGACATAAGTGTGGGCACCTTCAAGCAAAATGTCAGATCTTGGCTGATGAAGTAACTTGACTTTTTGTTCCCTTGTACTGTTGTTATATCACCATCGATGTTTTGTGTTGATTTGCGCCTGGACTCTCGTCCTTGCAAATTAAGTTATTTGATTTGATTTGATTTGAATGTGCTTCCAAAAATCATTTATGTCTTGCCAGGTCAAGCAGAAACAGTCCTACTGTGCATTGACTAGTGGTACTCCAGTTTACTGGAGTCTGACTGGTGGCCGTTCAGCACACAGAGCCGTTCAACACATGGAGACGTCCCAGACGTATGATATCGTGTGAAGTGAACCGAACAGAGCCACAAATTATTGCAATTTTGAAACCTTTTGATGCATGTTGTACGAATTTTGAAAATGCCATGGTATCATGAAGGGCCACTTTTGGTCTCTAAATTTGATTAGATGATTTTGCTTTTTTTTTCTTGGTTTGGGAAACACTTTTTACTTTGAGAAGTTGTCTCAACTTCATGTTAGCTTTTGGAACCTTTCAATGTTTCACGCCGGCAGCATTCAACAAAAGCCTGCCATTGCTGTGATATGTTGTCAACCGTTGTTAATTTTTTTCAGGGCCATATGTTCAGAGTTCCTTCAAGGACGGCTCTGCATTCTCCCGGCAGTACTACAAGTGGAGGGCAAAAGGAGAAGGAAGTGCCGCCGGACCTCTCGAGGAGCCGGCGGGCCTAATGAAACCCAGATCGAAATCCTTTTCCTGCAATTACTGCCCCTTCCGCTGCTCCATGCAGGACAGTCTCAGGCGGCATGTGAAACTTCACACTGGCGAGAAGAAACATGCCTGCCACCTTTGTGATTTCAAGTGCATAACGTCTTCACATTTGAAATACCATGTTGCAAGACATCAAATGAATTACCATGCAAATCGCCGTGTACGAGTATCCTCTGGCCATCACTCATAATAATTCAGTGTTTCTGACGCTTTTGTCAAATTATAGTTTTATCTTTCTGCCTCATCGACACACTTGTCCCTGTACTGAATTATTGACACGGTCGTTTTAACCTAAACTGAGGTAAAGTGTAAGTGCTAAACTTGTGCATTTGGTCATGATTGTCACCCCTAGATTTAGCTTCATTTCCATCCAGAACACAGTGACATCGTTCACCACCAATTGGTGTGCAGTTCTGTTAATCCAAGTATCTTAAAATGACCAGAACTGTTGTGAAATACAGTTTGTTTTTACAAGAATTTTGTCTGGCAAGGCGTTGTAGGCACTCTGCATACAAGGTGCATGACAAAAGTACGTACCATTTGTCCGCTGAAAATGAGTCGGGCGTTTTGACTGTTTTTCATCTCAAATTGTGATCGCTTCTTTCCTCTTGGTCTGTGCCAGAAATGGTTCATGGATTTCTTGCAGTTCTGGTTTGCTTGTGACTCGTTTCCAGTTTTGGTGTTTGCAGCCCAGTTTTGGTGTTTGCAGCACTGTCTGGAAAACCAACTTTATTTGGAAAACAATTACACTGATGAAGGCAAAAGTGCAGTCCGTCAACTTGCAGCTGGATATTGTTTTTGATCATGATGAACTTGCAGATTTCACTCTTAAGGAAGCATCTGTACAAGCTTTGTGAGGGCTGAGTGGTCACCCGCTGCATTCGTGGTCATTTGTAGCTGGCCTGCGGTCTTAAATTCACACATCCGCTTTCAAACAGTGGTGCAGTCAGCAAGCAAATCATCACCGTAATCTGTCATAGGCAGCATGTGCGCGCAGGTCGGCTCAACCGCATGGGCAGACTGGCATTTGCCCAGGGCACCATGCCGCCATTGGGACAAAAAAGGGCGCCGATTTGCCCCGATTTTCTGATGCCCAAGCAAACAGCCTCAGGTACCCAAAAAAGGGAAAAATGCTGAGGAGTGCTGCGACCGCCATTGCCATTTGCAACACTTAAGCTAGCCCCGGGGAGATTTGTTTGAGGTCTTACTAATACTGTGGCATAAATTGTGTCCCTGCCCCAGCGCTGCAGAAAAAGTGTGAAGTCGGGTCGTAGTTTATGCCGCAGTCTTTGGGGTAGGAGTGGCAAAATGTGCACAGGTTGTAACTTTTATAATTTTCATTCGTTGGTATCATTTGAAATGGAGAGTATTCTGATATCTCAGTGCAAAAACAGAAGTCCGGGGGATTTTGAACACTCCCACAGTCTCCTTGCTGGGTGTCCACACTCCAGAAAAGAATGATAAAACAAAAGGCATCATGAACAGTTGATGGATAATTGGCAAATCTTCCCCAACAAATCAAATTTTAATGTATCGCCTGTGATGGCTTAGTCTGAGGCACTTATGATCTTTTTAAAGCTCACACTCACTAGCTCCTGCTCACATTATTGTTTCTCTAAAGATATATTGTTTTGTTAGGTCATGATCGAACCCAATTTGGAAATTACCGAATGGCAGCTTCTACATGAGGTCAGTCTGGGGCATCTTCAATTGTCCCGAGCCCTGTGAATTTATTACATACTCTATGAACCATTTCATGTGACAATGTTTGCCTTGCTCATTTAGCCTTTAAATCTGGTATATTGGTTTTCAAGTGTTTCAGAAATGAGTGTGGTTTCACGTTACAGTTTGCAATGAACCCACTGCACTGCTCCAAAGCCTAATAATTGATACCTGTTGTGCAGCCGAAGAGAGGCAAGCAGGCCTGATTTGTGATTGCAATATCCGTAGTTTTTCTTCGCTGGGAATTCATATATTCGTGTCTCAGTGCTTATGTAAAGCTTACATATTGGACAACTCCTGTCCAATTGTTGAATAAGAATGCCGTTTCATGCTCGTTTCATTTCTCTTCCTAATCATTGAAACATTGAATTTTGCGTAGGCGGCCTGGCCCTGTGAAGTTAAAATGATGTAATTGAAATTGGCAATAAGAATTGGCAGATATTTTCAGGCAAATTAACCTTCACCGTCAAAAATTGATAGCAGCTTGAAGTTTTGGGACAGGCATACGTTAAAAACTGATATCAGCTTGATGATTTTGGACACACAGGTATGTGTTGCGGCCATAAACTCATGTCAGTTCAACTTCACCATTTTTTGAACATGCATGATTATGTGATGGTTGGACAAAATCATTGTCAGATTACAGCTGAAAAGTACAGAAGTTCCAAAATTGACTTTAAACTTATTTCTATTGCTAGGTTTCTTGGTAAGGGTAGGGAAAAGCTGAGAGATGGCTGTTTGTTTGGTGCCCACACTACTGAAACAGAGGAGGAAGATTACGTGTTCCATAGAAATTTACGAGGAAATGGAAATTTCCTCGGAAATTCCATGGAGATTCCATTCCATGGAATGGAATTCCATTTCCTCCAATTCCATTTGAAACTAAACTACTTCCTATGGATTGAATAAATTAGTGTGACCATGAGAGACCACCAGTCCAGCTCTGCACCACAGAACACAATGTCAAAGTTGTTCCATCTCTGCCCTTTTTATATGCTGTGATGCTGACGACCTTGGGAGTTGGGACACTGACATGTAGGAGGAGCCTCAAACAATGATTTCCTGTCTTTGCAAGCTGCACCCACCTGCATATAAAAGAACTGATTTCTGGGTTGATCATGTCAGTTTGAAGCAAGACTTTGTGTAGTGTGGATCTGCTCTGTTAGTTTGCAATTAACACGAAGGACCAGGTGCTATCTTCCCAATGGGAACGGGTCCGCATGTAGTACCGTTTCCTGTATGATTGTAAGGGATGGATGTTCTTGGTGCAGCGGTACCGCTTTCCGCACACCGCTTTCGGCACCTCCCACAGTCAATGCCACACACATTGCATTGGAATTCCTGATCCTCTCTGCTGGTCAAGAGATGCATGGCATCACAATGCGAAAGGCCAGATATGTATCTCAAGTAACCAACCGGAGCTTTGCAGCAAAGAAAACGACGTTTACCGCGAAGCTGTTCTGCATGTAGATAAGATCACCCGTATTCATTCACTTTCCACTGACATTTGAAATCCCATTCTTAAGTGTCAAACGTCCTAAGACTCCTCAAGTACCAGGCTTAGTAAACAATAGGAGGGCTGAGGATAAATTCAAACACAGGACAATAAAAAAAAAGAATCAACAACAATTGTTTCAGAAAATACCAACTGCAACTCACTTTTATTCACTCACATGTGGCGCCATCTATAAGATAATTTGTCACGTCAAATCATAAGTGGCATAGACATGAATGTAGCTGCATTTATTGTCAAATGTTGCCTTCTGAGTTCAGAGTGTGGCAAAAGATGGGCATTTTCCCAGTGCCAACCAAAATTCTTGGTGCCGCACACATCCCGAATGAAAGCGGTAAGGAAAGGAGGAAGAGGTCACCAATAGAGACCAGTCCAGCTCTGCACCATGACACAGAATGACAAATTTGTTCCATCTGTTCCCTTTTTATATGCTGTGATTCTGATGACCTTGAGCCTCACAAGAGCACTAGTCCAGACACCTTCAAATGCATTAAGATAAAACAGAAACTGGTTGGGTTGTCTTCTTTTTCTTTTTATAGGCTGGTGGGTGGCCAATGATGTTGACTTTGGTCTGAGTGTGGGAGGGGCATCCCACTAAAAATTGGCATAGGAGTGCAAGCCCCTCCCACTTGGCAAGGTCAATGTGTCCCACTTGCATATAAAAGAACTGAAGCCTGAGAAGGGGACATCACTTTGTGCCCAGATGGTTGCTGAACCGGTCTGGTTGGATCCTTATTGAGAACCTTGCATAACTCTTTCTGTTTAGTGTTTACATTAATTTTATTCGCATCAATGAATTCCTGAGAAAAAATTGACCAAGAATGATGTGTCACACATGCATGTTTGCTTTCATAAAATTGCCCAAAAAATTGATGAATCCCGGAGTCCAACCGGTACAGTACCCGGTTGGATTTTCAAACGGGTACCGGTACGGGTACAAAATCAAACTGGTACGGGTACGGGAACAACCGGGTACTGTACCGGTTCGACCCCTAGTGCATAGTTAATTTTGGTACATTCTTAGTACATTCTTGCTTGCTTGTACATTCTTAGGACATTCTTGTTGTACCAGTACTTGTGTGCTGCTGTCAGTCAAAGTATCTTGTCAGTATTGCTTTTCAATTGTTATTGTCTGTACATCAGCTGTTTTTTACTTTTATAAAAATGCAGGTGGCATCAGTTTCCATTTTTCTGTGACCTGACCTGGCCAATTATTAGGTTCTTGCACAATGTGGCAGTTTTCATGAAACCTGTTTCTAACCTACTTTTACGTAAAATTTTTTGAAGTTCCGGCACTGACATTGTCAACTACAGTTGTTTATTTGGACATCACTTGAGATTTGGATTTTCTGTGGACGTTCAGCCGGTTTTCCTGGTGAGTCATAATTTTTCTGCTTGAACATTGCATTGATTGTAAATGATTTGCGCATCTGGAGAAACATCGTAGGTACACATTTTTTAACATTATCTTGTTTTAAAACACCTTTTAGCACATGCAGTTTTGAAAGCACCGGAGTTGGGTGATCGAAACCAAATTATTTTTGTTGATTTCAGAAGAAATTGTTATCATATCTTTTTTGCTTGTACCACCCAAAGAATGGCTGGTGTTGTCAGTCCGTTTGGAATTGAGAAAAAATTTAAGTTGGAGTTGCCTCAGGGAGTTGTCTCAGGGAAACTCCAACTTACCAATCTGGAGAAACGTTTCAAATAAAAGTCTGGGAATTTGCTGCAAAACTGAAAAAAGTCTTTGGAATTTGAATGTGTGGTCTCGCGTTCTGTCTTTCAGAAGAATATTTGACGAATGGCTTATGGAGTGACTTTGGAGAATGCGGAATTAAAAAAAAGTGGGTTATTCTATCCCC
Source organism: Sinentomon sp. SZTP_YWyxl (assembly GCA_030068105.1). Taxonomy (NCBI): domain Eukaryota; kingdom Metazoa; phylum Arthropoda; class Protura; order Sinentomata; family Sinentomidae; genus Sinentomon; species Sinentomon sp. SZTP_YWyxl. The sequence continues at coordinate 40,334 of JASGXE010007252.1, forward strand.
TTCTCCTTGCCCCTTGGAATCCCACTGGGTCTGCTGTCCTAAATCTCACTTTGATGACCTATAGCCACACCAATTGAGTTTACCCAGAGTGGATCTCCAACCATTGTGACGGTGATGTCTCTTTTTGTCAAAACTTAACAGAAAAGAAACCAATGAATTACAGTAAACTGTGAAAAATTAATTATGGTGGATCAGGCTGGATGTGGGTGAAGGTGTAAGCAAAAACAATTTTTTTTACCGTTGTTCTATTATTTTGAAAAATCTGGATAAATGCAAATGGAACTGCAAAACATAAAAAACAAAAAACTATAAAAAACAACAAGCAGGAATTCGTTCTTCAAACAATGGAAAGACCTTGACAGTAAAAGTGTGATGACACCAGTTTTTTTGTGTTTATATTGCTGATGATATCAACTCTTTTGGAGTAAATTCAGTAAATTAATATTCTGTTTGCTTTTTTCAGCTTATGCCTTCTGCCTGCCCTCTTTTCCTCCATGAAGATGAATCACCCAGAAAGTTTTAACACCACATGCATATGCCTTTGCTTGCCGTGAAACAGAAGTTGTTGATCCATGGAATTCTTCCTTTCGGGGGAATGTTCTGCCAGTTGTATCTATTTTTTCCATTTTTGCCAAATGAGTTCTGAAATTGTTTGTGAACCTTTGTTTCACCATTTCCTTTTACAGAACAGTGGAGTTGCCACAAAACCTAACTTTTTAGCCGATTCTTCTCTTTCTGTTTCCACATGTGTGCATATCTCTTCTCAACTAAAGATCTGCTACTTGATCTGTTTGTTCTCAACAACACCGAATCGTAGAAATCGGTGCCATTGACATTCCTTTTGTGTGGGCAGTACTCGGTATCACTACAGTTTCAAACACCCATTGTGAAGCATTGTTCTGAGCATTTTTTATTCCGTCTTCTTTTTACCACATATGCGAACATGACTTCTTATTGCATTGCTATTTTTCTGGATATTTTAACAGGTGCACTGAAAAGGAACCATGACTGCAACTGTGTTTTACAATGGAAGGCTTTCCATTTTCGATGAGGCTTATGAATCGGTGAAATCGAAAGAGAACAGCGACGTTCAGATTTCTTGCAAGGATGAATCTGACATTCCGATGCACCAGCTGGTTCTTGCAAGCGTCAGGTAACATTTGTGTTGTTGCGCTATTTATTTCTGCAAAATTTCTGAAATCCAGATTTTTTTTTCTTTGAATTCACAATTTTTTGGTATTTTATGAGTAATAAGCGCATTTGTTTGTGCATCTGAATGTGAATGCTTCGACTGTACTCCATCACTTGCCCATCTTTGACCAATCTTCATTTTGATGATAAAATACAGAATACTGCTTGCTTTGGTCATGCGAACCCATCCTGCTAAGTGCCCTATTCTCCTGGTTTTCAGCACGTTGATGAAATGCATCCTCAGCGAGATTCCAAGCGATTCTGAACCAGCTTGCATCATTATACCTGATATCAGTTCCCACACGCTCAGGCACCTCATTGAGTTCCTGTACACTGGTAAATTAATCTGCAATGAAGTGGAATACGGAAATCTCTCCGACCTGATTTCCATGCTCGAAGTGGACTATTGCCTCGACGACATCAGCATATCTGTTAAAGGATTTGAAACGGACGAGGAATCCTTCTCCCACACTAACATCACCCCGGAAGTGGAGCTTGAAGAAAAGGATCCCATAGAAATCAGTCCAGAAGTTGTCGATATCAGTTTGCCAGATGAGGTGGAGTGTATTGGGTCCACAACTGACAGTACGGGGTTGGGGCTTGTGTACTTCATCAATTCTGTTGGAGTTCCTGTGAAAGCTGTTGAAGGTCCTGACTTCAACAACACAGCCATTTCTTTCCCCGCAGCAAGTTAGTGTTTTTTATTTATTTTAGTGTGTAATTTTGGCTTTAATTTAACAACTCTGCCCATTTTTCCATGCATGTAACCACTCTGATTGAACTACGGATAGAAAGTTTTTTCAATAATTCTTTTTGAAAGAGCATTCAATAATCAATAAAGAGGGAGTCTGAAAGGTGTCTGTGAGGCGTTCCTGGCGGAGAGAAAAAAATGCAAGGAGATTTTTTATTTTGAAAAATGCCCCATTCCGGATTTATAAGGGCCCCGTTGGCTCCCAAAATTGCCAGTGACGGAAAATGGGTAAGAAAGTAAAAGTTTGGATGGAGTTTTCAATTCCACCAGATTTGAATCGCAATAAGCATTGTGAATTTGAAAACTCTTCTCAATTTTTTGCTTTTTTTTGGTCGCTTGGTTTGGATCTGAATGCATCATCTGAGGGATGACGCATGTGATTTTCTTTGATCAAATCTGCAAGATCTGCTACTGTTGAGGCATTAACGTCTGATTCCTTGAGAGACAGACAGTGTGCTGACCGGGAAACCAGTGAATTTGATGAATGATTGATGGTCAAATAGTGGCATTCAAATTGCTGGCTTTGGTTGTATTTTAAACTCTATGCGAAGATTTATGTGCAGCCAAAATCAGCCCAAAATTTCATTTCAGAGCTCAAAGCACGCACATTGGGGGCTAAACAATTTGAAACAGACAACAGAGGTGCCAAACAGAATGATGGTGACATGGGGCACTATGTTTCAGATGATTTCCCAGCCCTGAGATGAGAAAATATTTTTGTTGGCAGTCACTTTTGTGGAATCTCCATTCAATGCAGATTGCTCAAATTTGCCTTTGTGTGATTTGCATAAAAATATCTGGCCCCAAACCCGCTTGAGATGCCGGCCTCTAACTTTCAAGTGATGCTTGCAAGGCTTCTTAGAGATGCCACAAAATCCTGAAAACTAATTTTTAGATGGGGAAGATTTTCGCAACTTGCTACCTGCTGGTGAAGCGAAAAATTGCCAAGCAAAATGTCAAACATGTAAGCATAATGAAAATTCGTCAATTCGACTGTTCATGGTTTTGAGGTTCGATGATAATTTCACAAAGACACAAGAGTTTACCATTCGTAGTTTATGCTGATCAATTAAATGAGAATTAGCCAATTAAATGAGAATTAGCTTTATTCATCATTTTCATTGAGTTAAGACTGACAATGATGGATGATTCACTTTATTTTCAGGTCCCATTTTTGCTGAATATGAAGATCCTATACGGCTAACAGGGGCGGAAGATTGCTATTCTTATGCACAATCAGTCAATCATAAGAGGCCTGTGTCTAATGCTGTGGAACAGCAAAGGCGAACGAAATTGGCTTCCCGTGTTGTTGGGCAAGGGGCGGTTAAAAGACGTAGTCGAGGGCGAAAAGACAATGCCTACCGCTGTGGTATATGTGGCTTCAAGGCTATTCACAAGGTCAACTTTGAATACCACATGAATAATCACCCGGAGCCAAAACCATTCGCCTGCAGGTTTTGCCCGTACAGGGTGGGTGATAAGTATTCCTTGAGGATTCACGAGAGTCGTCACACCGGTGAGAAGAGGTTTGCATGCCACCTCTGCGATTTCAAGTGCATAACTTCATCGCATTTACGCTACCACATATCATCCCACAACAAAGAAGCGAATGTTATCTAGTTCATGTTCTTGTTGATCTGCAGTGAACAACTTTATTCACCGTGCTTTGATCTTATGCTGTTTGATGGTTGTCTGCAAAATGAAATTACCTGATTTTTCCAATGTTTGATCTTTTAATTATTATTGTTTCGAAAAACTGAAAATACTGGTTGTAATTATTTAATTTATTATTTAATTTTATCAGTGTCGTGCTTTCTGCTGAATGCATTTTTTTCGTTTTATGGCCTTTTCCCCACTGGCAGCAAGGCAGATCGTTTGCCTTGCTTCAGGCAGGCAATGTTTTACTGGCAGCAGCGACAAGGCTTGAATGACTGCTGCACATGTGATAGATAGAGAACCCAAAAATTACAAGATTGGATGAATTTTTGTTTAATTCATTTGCAAGGACAACTGGCTAAAATCAACAAACAAAATAAGAAGAACAGATAAAGGTGAATTCATCGAACTTGAAAGTTACATAACCCTTTACTTATCATTTTGTAGACCAGGTTTCGAGGCCAACATTTGGAAATGAGATGAAATTCATGTCATTCTGCAAGCCAAAAACTGGGTTTCTTTTGAAGGTGTTGCAATTGACACTGATGTCATGCAATTTTCAAGCACCCTTGGATGCAAGAGTTCCATTCTCTTATCGTTCTAGAAACAAAAGCGATCTTGCCCACGTCCTTGCATGATATTTGAGTTCTTATCTTTAAGTCAAGATCATGCCTTCCCAGATAGTTTGCTGGAAACAAGAAGTGCTTTATGCCAGGCCTACGTCTCGCATTATTTAGTCCTAGAAATAGTCCAGCAAGTCTTGATTATTATTCCATGAGAGGGGAGGGAGACCTATCCAGATTTTTTGCACAGTCTGAAATGCCATCCAAGGGCGTATACCTACCCGAAACAAAGCAGGCTGCCTTTCTTTGATCCTATCAAACATTTCAACTCTGTTTATCCAATACGGATCCCACTGTTTTGCGATTCGATGGGAAAATCACCGGTTTGCATTTTTGTGAACGCAACTTACAAGTGCTGTTTCATCCACAATTTTGGCAAAGGAAAGTTCTTTCTTTTGTAAATGTCCTCCCATCGAGCTGCCTGTATCCACTGGCACAGAGATATGCATGTATTCCTGTATCTGTTCCAAGAAAAACATGAAAATGGGGTAAAACAAGAAATTACAAAACAATTAATCATTTGTCATACAAATGGTGTGAACATGGGGGATCACACTAAAAATGCAGGTGATTTACTTTCAAGATAAGCAGGACGTTTTTTCTAACGTGAAACACTTCTTGTTTTGGTCTTTGAAGCAAAATTCCAGGTAAGTTCTGAATTTTTATCCTTGAATAAGACTAATGATTTTTATTCATTTGGACAGAATCCTTGGTTGCATCATGATCTGTTTCAACAAAGATGTGAAAGAAGAACCTTCTGGCAAGTTTGCCATTTGTGCATTTTTCATTTTTTATTGCCATCTTATTTGTCGATCGCTGTCGCGATTTTGATGTGATTTTGTCATCACAACTATTGACAAATTTGATCTCAAATTACGCTTGCTGACTTAGTTTTCTAGCCATGTCCATTTGCCATCTTTGTTTTATTTTGTGCCATTTTTCATTTTCCGGCATTTTTTTCATTTTGCAGCATTTAACAAGTTGGTTGCCGGGTGTAAAAATAGCAGCATCGCCAGCGTGCTGCTAGGGTCCAGAGTAAAATCATGCTGTTTTGGTGGGTGGTTTCACCTTGTTTGGGTTTCTGATGCCATTTAGTGTTGTTTGGCACCATTTTTAAGGTGTGTATCATTTTGATACACACCATGCCCCAGGTGCCATGTCATGTGCATCACTAGTGATGCACACCAAAGTGCTGTGAAAGCAGGGTCTGGTGTGAGGTGCCACTCAGTAAAGTGTGAATGCATTGGGCTGTGCCAGATGCGAACTGCAGCCATTTAAAAAGTAAGGGCCTGTGCATCATTTTGATACACGCGGCAAATGCCATGTGCATCACTCCTGATGCATATGGCAGCCAACTTGCTCTTTTCCCACTTTTGAGTTGGATTTAGATAAAATTTGTTTGGCATCAGTTTGTGACATTTTCATAATATCACACATCCCCCTAGGATATTATTCAGACTGATCTTTTCGATTTTTTAGTTTTTAGTCTTTTTCCAGTTTCTGATCTAATTTACTGCTGCCACTAGAAAAATTCAACGGATTTTTATCACGCGGAGGGGGAGTCCAACCCAACATTGCACATTTTTGACCAAAAATTTGTTTTATGCAAAAACCACTATTCATTTTTTCTGCCCTTATCGTAAAATGCTCATTTACCGCAAATCACCATTCGCCTGCTTTTTTAACTTTCGAACACTAGCTCCACAATGTTGCAAGATGATGTAACATTTGCATTATTTTGTAGTTTTTCGTCAAAAATGTAGTGACAGAGCCAGAGTTTTGATTTTATCAATCTGTTTCTACTTTTGCTGCATTCATCTTCCTGAGCGCAACGCTTCGAAAAATACTGGTGTCGCAAGGCACCATTTTAAAAGTTTTGGGTGAAAAATAAAAAAACTGGCTCTGCAACTCCACGCAACACACATTTTAAAATGTCAAAACTGCTTTCGGATACATTCCAGGCATGTTGTGAAAGTCCAACAATACTTTATTCACAAGATGAAAGGACACAGATGCTGGCAGTAATTTGCTATGGTTGGAGTTTGCTTCGAAAAACAAAATGGCGGCTGATCAAATTCCCCAAAGACCACATTTTTGTTTCTGTCTGTCCCTCTCAACCTCATCAGCTCGAGGGTTTGAATATTGGATCAGTTACAGATGCTGTCTTACCCTGGAATGGTGCTTAAATGCAATTTTCTTTACATAGCTAGCTTCTTGCGTGGACATTGCAGCCAGCTGATAAATCTACCCTCTGTGAAATTTTGTATTGATTGCACAGATTTACCGTTAAACAAAAATAGCAAATTTATCAATAAATTGAAGTCATCCCTGATCTGCATCACTCCTCACGTTATTGATTTGTACTTGAGTTTACGTTTTGGTTTTTAGTTCAATCGCATTGATTGCTTTGGAGGTTTTACACAAATGAAATGTATTTGATTTACATGACTGTTTCAACAGACTTTTTTATTTGCATGATGTCGGTTGGACTTCGTTTTTGTTTTTAAATGGTAGCATTTCGTAGGACTGCAGGTATTTTTATATCACACTTTTGAGTTGTGATTTGTAACTAACCTAGTCAATTGATCACTTTTTTTGGAACTTTTTTTTTTATTATCACATCGCATGTTGCAGCGGCAGTGCATTTTGCTAGGAATAAATTTCTCTCTCAGGTTTTTATTTTTTAGCAGGACATCCCTGGTCTCTCTCATAGTCGCACCTGAAAGTATGCTACGATAATGTTTATTAATTATTTGTTTCTTTTTTTGCATTTTGGATTAAAATAATGCAACAAATAGGGCGCTAACTGTTTACAATGATGGAGAATGGTGACGTTTCGCCACTGCAGACCTGTGGCTGGAAAAAAGCAGGAGTTCGAATCAATCTCTGAGCAGCAGTGGCCACAGATATGTTTCAAACTCATCGGACCACTATTATAGACGGCGGTCCAACCCGCCCGTCACGCTGTGTATTGAACGTCCGGACATCACGCAATTGCACCGTCTGGCACGATGATTTCGGGAATGGATGCGACTCACTAATATTGCTCGCTATTAAAAAGTTCTGGGCAGATTTGAATGATTTTGATGTTCAATGAAAGCTACTAAAATGCAGATTTCAATTTCATAAAGAAGTTCCACTATTTCAGCATATAAAGTTACGAAAAACGTTCTTGGAAAGCAAAGCGTGATTCCAAAACGCCAAGCTTTTCAGTGCGTTATTTTTCTGAATCGACTGCAGCGCAAAAGTTTCCGTTGCAACATGGGTTCGACCTGCTGCAAAGTTGTGCACAAATACCTGGCCTACATTTTGATACCAAAATCATCGAAATCTGAGGCCATTTGACCCAAGATTTCTCCTTCCAAAACAGCACCATTATCAATCACAATCACACATCGGCCATCAGAATCAGAATCAGAATCGTGTTGTAATCGGGCCAGTGGGCCCGAAGGGCCCACTAGTGCTTGATAAAAGCCCACGACTGAGGGGCGAAACGTCGGCATTGTCAATCTTTACGATTGGTTAGTGGTCTATTCATTGCATCATTGTTATCCGCGTTTTCCTTTCGTGGTGCCCGTGAATTGATGTCTTTGTTCTGAGAACTGAAATTTCTTGTAAATGATTGTACAGTTTTTTTTTGAATTTGGGCATGTGTTGAAACTTGAAACAAGCCTCCTTCACTGGAGGCAAATGTCGGTCGAGCTGAGAGGGTAGATTTGTTTGCTCATTATTACGTAGCACCAACCTGACCATTTCTGATGTTGGAATTTTCTGACCTTTTTTGCCTGCGATCTGAGCTGGAATCTCCTTGATTCAGATTTGCTGTTGAAGTTCGAAAATGTCGGAGCTTGCATACTGCTTCAACATTTCTTCTGGGTCCTTTGTGTCAATCAGCACTCAGGCACAGTGAGTTCATGTCTTCAGTGCATCTTCATTGCAATCCTTGTCTTGATCGATCAGATGATTCTTGGTTAAACATCACTCTTGGTTACTGCAGATTGTTGTTTGTGCCGGCACTTTGCATTTCTGCTTGCTCAATGACTCATCAGAGAAGATGTCATTGCATGTTTTTGCAGGTGGTGCAGAGGTCTGGCTGGCCAACTGCAGCCATCGAAGGTACCCATCTTGTTATAGGCCACTGCAGCAGGGTCTGATATTGCTGTTTCGGTGAACCTTCAAGGGCTGGAGTCCTTTTCTGGGGAGCCTGGGGGAACAGTCCCACAGAGACTGAAACATTTTGAAATTATGCTGTCCATTTGGGGCGTAAAATGGTATTCCCCACAAAAATAATGATCTTACAAGGCCGATAGGCTATATTTCCAATGTGGATGTAAAAGGATATGCTGGAGCCAGTGGGACATGGGAATCAGATGCGACCATTTTTCAGCCGATATTGGTCCTATGCCATAAATGATGTTCATGTGAACTCAATTAATTTGGCAGTTCTACACTTCATATTCTGTGTGCAGCAGTGATATCTGGTGTCACACTGTCATGTTGGACCAGTAAAACAGGACACGATGAAGGGTAGCAAAATATCTGAGGGCTGAAATCAGTTGTAAGGTGAGGTCCAACTAAACATCTGCATGGACAGTGAGGCCACGAAGAAAGGTCACGCAATAAGGAGACATTTGTATTATTTTAGCAGCATGCTTTACATGAATCCATTCTTTATATGAATCCATTTCGACCCTATTTTATCGTTGCTTAGCAACAACTGTGTTTATACGCTGTACATGTTGTTGTACACTGTATGTTAAGCAAAAATGTGTGATCATTCATAAGATGTGATCAGAGAGCACTGTTTGTCAGCCCAGCACTTTTAGTAAAAAAACACTGTAGTGTACACTTTTGCATTTTAGACGAACCTTTTACTTTGTGGGACCCATGAAATGGTAGAGTTTTAGCAGAATTAATTTTGGGGCTTTTTCAATGTGTTGAAGGGGGATTATAGGGCTTCTTTTTCAGTCGAGACAAAATTTGGGCTTCTTGAAATTTTTTAGCTAACAAGTGCTGTTGCCAGATTGGAAATTTGTTGGTGTGTGCAATCAATTTGGCAGTTTGTAAGAGCATGGGACATGATTGATATCTCCGGTGTCAGTGTTAACTTTTTGAGCTCAATTACAAAACACCTTCTATACGGACCCTAAGACTGTGACACTTTCAAAAATCGCTTTTGCCATCGTTGACAATGGAAGAAGTGGCCGAGGAGTGTTTAATAGAGCAAAACAATCAAAAAGTTGGTTGGTTGAGAAAGTAGTGAGAATTCATAAAAATGAATTTCAACTCATCAATTCTTGCAAAGTTCCTGGCAAAAATTCAAAGGGTCACAAATTTTCGTGCAAGGCTATTCCTCGTCATGTAAGGAAGTACTGAAAAATTAGCAAAACTTTTTTGTGATGATTTCATTTTTTTATTGTCATAAATATCAACAATCAAGTCGAACGTCACAAAACAAACAAACATAAACTAAACACAATAAAAATGAGAACAAGCATTCAAAGAACATCGAAGAGAGAGGCCAAAACGGGCTAAAAGAAACCAGTGAGATAAGGCTAGATTGCATTGCACCAAACATTTTTTTTTCTTTATGTTGAAACATATTCCATAGTCAGTGGAAAATCGGAAATTATTGGAGGAAGGGAGAAAAAGGCAAGAGTGCATTCCACTCTCTGACAGTTGGAAAGAAAAAGCCATTGAAATGCTTACGAATATTGGACTTCAATAATTGAAATGTCTTGCTTCTTTGATGAACAAGTTCATAGCTCAAAAAATCTCTACAACTATTGCTGGAGAAAATAACGATATCCTCTTGACTTTCTCATTGCAAAATTTGTGTGGTCCCTCCTAACATTCTGTCATGTGGTCTCACCCTCACCTAAGGAAAATTTTTCACATTGTAACAATGGCAGCGACATTTCATTGAATTCCAGTTCAGTATTCATTTGGCTGTTCTTATTTTGTTAATTGTTTATTTCTCTCCCGCATCTCTGTAAATTTTCATTTTGTCTTGCCCCTTACTTACAACTGTTCCTTCTGTTTCTTATTTTCTTTTCTTGCTCATGGCTATTTATTGTCTTTTTTTTTTATTAAAGTGATGAGTCATTGATTCCACTGCTTTTTTTATTACGTCACGTACAACATAATGCGGCTAACTGTGGGCCATCAGCTGTCATCCCCACATGTCACATTGGACATCTGGAATCCAATGTGGGATTTTACGCTGAAACCACAGTTGTTCATAGCAAGGCGTGGAAAGTTGGAGATTGCATGATGGAAGAGAGCTGTGACTGATTCTCAGTTTTATCCTTCAAGAGTGGGAAAGGTGAAAAATAAAATAAAATGATAAAAAATGAAGTGAAATAAATCAGAAAGTCAGAATGGAAAAAGGAAATGACGACGGTGATGTGCCAAAGTTAACCTTTTTCGCCTGTTCTCTTTTTATTTTTAGACCAATTTTGCAATTTTTGAGACTGCAAATTGATGAAGAAGAAAAAGTTGAAAAGTTTGTGGCAATGTGATTCGCAAGGGAAAAGCAAAAGAAAAAAAAAGGAAAGACAGAGAAAAGGAAAGCAAAAAAGGACAAGTGGAAAGCAAAAAAAAATGTACAAAAAAAAGAAGAAAAAAAAAAATAAGAAGAAAAGGGAGAGCAAAGTAGCCAGCCTTTGAACCATTGCTACATTTTAAGAATGACCGTCCGACAAAGCTCAGCCATCAGCCACACTTGTATGAGCATTACGTGCATGAGCTGACTTTTGAATTTGGCTAACTTTTTACAAAACGCAAATTTGGCAAACTGCTCTGGAGGGACTCACGATATACAAATACGAGAAACAAAAGTCAAACAACAACGTTGCCAGGACAAGCAAAAGGAAAGTTCATTCACACTACAATACACCCAGATTGCTTGACTGACAAGGTTCAACTGCGCCAAAAATCCAGCTAAGACGAATATAGTGTTAAACAAAATAATGAAAGCGAATGGCATTTTACCAGTTCAGTTAACCAAATCCCGTTGAAATTCAACAGACAAAAGAAAGAAAGAACTTGAGAATTTTTAATTAAATGAAAGCGAATGGCATTTTACCAGTTCAGTTAACCAAATCCCGTTGAAATTCAACAGACAAAAGAAAGAAAGAACTTGAGAATTTTTAATTAAAACAACTGTCTATCAATCAAAAAGGAAATTTCGTACTTTTCAAGTAAAAGAAGGAAGGGGTAAAATGGAAAAAGCGATCCAAGATGTAAAATACAATGCTGTTTAGAACAGTCAACCAACAGAATAAAAAAAAACATGGTGAAATGGACACATGCACTGAAATGTGCACAAACACCACAAATACAATGCAATGCAATACAATTAAAAAAACAATGCAAAGCCAAAACGAAAAGATCAAAAAGCAGAAATCTCCAGGGGAAAGGAATGAATGATATTGCCCTGGTGTCCTGAAAGTACAGTGGCAGAAAACATCACCATTTCCCCAATTTTAACGAGACTTTTGCATGGGTAACGGAAAACGGTTCCAAGGAAATTGCAGACATCGGTCAGTCGAATTAAAAAAAAAACCATTGAACCCCTTTCACTCAGGCAGTGGACACTTCAAATTTGGATCGGCCTTGACAAGGGCTTAAGGGGGGGCCAACCCAAAATTACTAACTTCGGTGTTTATTATTCGATTGCAGCCAAATTTTGCACACATTTAGTGTTAAGTGAAGGAAGTTTGTGTGTGAAATTTCACCTCTGTATCTAAGTGATTCCAGAGTTATTCATGTTTTTGTAAAAATCATTACGCGAAACTTTGCGCGACTCCTGTATTGTAACGGTATGTCTTATTTAACTTCAGTTTGCGCCAAACTCTTCCAAAAGGTGCCAAAAGTGGTGTGACAGAGCCATTTTTTTTTATTTTTGACCCAAAACTTTTGAAATGGTTCCTTGCGAGACTTGTATTTTAAGAAGCGATGCACTTGGGAAGATGAATGCCAAAAAAGTGGAAACAGATTGAAAATATCAAAATTCCGGCTCTGTCACTCCATTTCTAACAAAAAACTACATTGGTATGCAAAATTTGGCCTTTTTATCTTGTCAAATGGCTGAGATAGAGCGTTCGAAAGTTTAAAAATGCAGGCGAAAAGCGATTTGCGGCAAATAAGCATTTTACAAAAAGGACAAAGAACAAAATCTGTGTTCCGCTGTTCGAACATATTTTGCATTAAATTGGTTTTTTGCATTAAATTCGTCAGAAAATTCTCCATGAGAACGCAATAAAAACCAGACATGCAAAATTTGGCAAAAAGTTTTCAATTTTGGGTTGGCCCCCCCCTTAACAGAATGGATAAATAACTTGACGCTATTTCGATCTCCCTTTTCAATTGTTGAGGCGTGATGTTTCGAGGGTATCGCACCCCCAGTCGTTCGTCAACGAGGGTGCGATACCCTCGAAACGTCACGCCTCAACAATTAAAAATGGAGATCGAAATAGCGTCAAGTTAGTTATTTATCGATTCTGTCCACAGTTGTTCATTAAATTTAAGGGTTGGGCGGCTGCACACAATATTTCCCAATTCCATCTCTCCGCCATCCCTGCCATGAACTGCATTTTTCCAGTCAGTTCAGTTTTCTTCTCAATTCATGTACCCAAACACTTGTACCCAAGTTGAAGTCAGCTGGGGTCTTTATTTTCTTAGATTGATAAGCTTATGTGGCGTAAAAAGACCATAGAATTCACCTTTTTAATCTTCAACACCTGTGGGTACTCTTGCACAAAACGGACCATGTTGTGACTTTTTGTCCAATGCCCCAGGGTCCAATGTCCTGGGGTACTCCCCTAAAATGGGCTACCACGCTCTGAAGTGATAACAAAACATTCGCTTGTGTAAATTCAAGGCAATGATCGCTGAACAATCTTTTCAATCACCAATCAGTTACGAATAGTTTGTGCCTAAGCTTTGATCCCAGTTAATAGTGTCACTCTTTCACTTTGGAGGTAGGCGGCAGCCAGCATGGAAATTCTATAACAGGCAACAAATCTGAGTTTGCACGGCTGGATTGACTAGATGCTTTTTGCCGGAGCAGTGGCTACTCTTTGAAGTGTGTGTTGCTGGAAAGTGCAAATCAGAATGCCAATTTCATGGCTCGATGACTATTGAATGAGAGCTCAGCAGATTTGGCATCAGATAATATGTCACATGGACAACATCAGGGGAATGATTCTCAGCTGTGCACGAGAACATTGCAGAATAAAATGCAGCATATTGGATGCTGGGAAAATAGAAACGTTGGTGATGGGATCTAACTTGGCTCGTTTTCTTCCTCAATAGTGGGGAATTTCTTCTGCAAAAATAAAAATAAACAAAAAAAAAATCTACAAAAGCTGTTGACAAAAAAAAAAAACTGGGACTGTCCTAAGTTGTTGTCTAAATCGGCTGGTTCCTGTGTGTTGTGTTTTTTGCAAAATAGGATCGTTCTGTTTTTGGATGCACTTCGCTCAACTCTGGTGCCATGCTTCAAAGACACGTTGCAGGTCGTTTTTGGTCATTGTCTTCAGTATTGCCTCCATGGCCTTTTTGACGGTTTTGTTGGTCAGAGATCATTGTTCCAATGTGTCTTTTTTGATGGCAGGGAACAGATAAAGTCACATGGTACAAGGCTGACGATGGGAGTGGCCAGCATTCCATTCATTTCCATGCTCAAAATTGGGTGACAAAGTTAACAATGTGGGTTGACAAAGCTGACATGATGGGTATTTGCAAATGAGGAATCGAGAAGTGCAGACGCAAAAATGTGGAGATGTCAAAATCTCATGTGCCGAATACACTCTGATGTTCAGGTGCTGCGCATTGTTATTTGTGTTGTTAATCGACGATCTTGACAAATATGGCTCCATCTGTGTTCATAGAAACCTCTGACATTGCCATTTTTGGGAGCTTCGGAATGACATGGCCATCTTGGGCATTCCTGAATGACATGGCCATTTTGGGCGTTCCCCTGGACTGTCTTGCCTTACCACAGCCACCAGCTTTCCCAAAACTGTTTTTGACACAACCAAAAATCTGTCGACTGATGGAAGAACTTCCTTCCTCTTGGCTTGAACAGCAATTGGCATGCCTTGTTGGGTGGTTTAGTCAAAACAAAAACTTCAAAGCACTCTTTTTTTCCTTCAGTCATGTTCAAGATCTATCTCGGGAGGCGAAAATCATTACCTATTTTCAAAGAGCCCACAACAGGAGAGAAAAAGTAAAAAACAAAATGACAAAAGCTTGAAACAACACAATCATGTGGAAGTTCAAAACCCTCAAATCTGGTCACTCTCACCCAAACGGAAAAGCTCAAGGAGAATCAGTCTCAGTCTTTATGAAACAGCAACTCAGTTTCTATCTGGCAGCATTGAAGTTTGCTAAGGTGATATCAATCACACCCACTGACATTTTAAAAATTTGTGTCTTGATGATACCTGTCAAATTATCCTGGAGATCGACATTTGACTTTTTGATGATTATCATGAACACTTTTTGAAGCATCCACGGTTGAGATTGTGCGGTAGATCTCTACCATGGGCGATTCTTAAAATGCAACGCCGGGCCATCTATTGAGGTTTGGTTGCCAAGCTCAGGGGTTTTGGGGTTTGGCTTTGCCATGGAATGGGCCCTAAAGAAAATATAAATGCCTGAAAATGTGCAACTCTGGACGGTTTTTATGATACAAAATTGCCCCAGTGCTGATTCGGAACACAAAAAAAAAAAGGACAAAATCACAAATTTTGAAAATGGTTTCGAAATTTCACATCGAAAATTAATCAACGATGTCATTGAAATCTAAGTCTTCAAAATTATGTCCAATTGCAATTGCCAGTGATCCCGAGCCTGACGTTTTGTCTTGTTTTGCGGTCGTCAAAAATTCGAACTTCACTCACGGCACAGTTGAAAACGACCTTTTCCACAAACATTTGAGTTTGCTTCTTATATGGAGAAGAGGGGAGAAGTATGAGGTGCTTCGTGCCAACCGGTGACATTTCACGCAAATGAGAAATGGGATTTCCCAGTTTTGCTATAGAAGAAGGTATCTTCGTTGCTGTGTGAAGAGAGACATGTCACCGGCATTCGGTCAGATTGGAAACCTAACATCGTGTCGTGTACACCAGTGCTGACCACTGTCATTGTTGTGGTAAATCATGTGTTGCGACTGGGTTCGGCTCAGTCAATGCTGATGTTCAGATCCAGAATCGAGGAAGCGTTGTTTTGGCACAGTAATTCCCTGCCATTGACTGATGTTTGGTCCTGAATTTGCAACCTTGTGTCACACAGTTCTTGAAAGGGCCAAAAAGTTGTCCATTGGAGCAAAAATCTCTGGAAAAACCTGAGAAAAAAATCTTTGGTAAAAAGTGTTGACGGTGCTCATGAGATGCTTTCCACACACCACACCGTTGGCTCCCATTTTATTAAAGATTTAGCACTGCATCATTGAATTGTCATCTGAAATAACAACTTTCAACCACTTTGCTCTGTTTCACTCTTAACTGTATGGTGAAATCCCCAAGTTGAAAGTCGTCAGTTTCCTGAGTACCTGGACAGTTTTTGAGGTGCCCATTTTGCATGCAGGTTATCAATGCCCAGCTTTTTGTGAAGAATGGTGCTTGTAAATTGGGCAAATCCTTTCTTAACACGTGGCCTTTCATTGCGCAAATGACTGCACAGCAGCATCAAATGCCTGCACAAGATGGTGGTCAGAGCACAATGCACCTTCAGACACATGTTTTTTCCAGCACTGAAACTGCCTCCTGCCAGGAAACAACCACATGTGAACAAGCACAGCCCCACACGCTTCCTTCAATTGGTTACAAATTTGTGTTCTATTTTCTCTGAGAATCGACATCACGAAAAAGATGATTGTTTGCAATTGATTTGCAGCCTCCATGTTTTTTCTGGTTGGAGACTTCAACAGGCAATGCTTGAAGACTCAACATTCAATCAACAGTAGTCACAACTTCCGTTCACAACACTAGTCTGAGATTATCTCAACTTGGAATAGGCCATCATACACATTTCTATCATTAAAACATGAGAGATGAAAGGTACTCGTAGTTGCCATCATTTATTGAACCTCAAAATGGTGACATCATAAAACTGTGCCAGGTGTCCAAATTTGTGGGTTTTATAAAAAAAAGTGTCAGAATTGAATTTTCATCGTTCTGGTTGATTTTCACATCATTGTTACCGGAGACTCATGGTTCTATCATAATGTTTCAGATTTTTATTTTTTCCAGTTTATTTCTTTTTTATTTGTGATGGCTAAAATAGTATGGTTGTGAGTTCTGGTACGTTTGCTCTGGTTCATATGTTTGTTCTTAAATTTGGAGCATGTAAAATTTGTATAACCCCGGTTTCTGCCATTTGGGGGTGATATCATTTTTGGTCGTAAGTTTTTCACTCAACTTTATTTCAAACTACAGATTCCATTAGCGGTTTTCTCCCAAGTGGGGTTCAGCGAAGTATCAGTTTTTGATTTTTGCCATGGGATCTTCTTCATCTCCAACTGCTGTGTTTGTGAATGAGGACTTTCCTCTTTTCAGCAGTGCTCTGGAAGCAGTCCAACTGTGTCAAGACTATGATGTTAGAGTTGTCTGCAGCGATGGCAACTCATTGAATATTCATAAATTGGTGTTGGCAAGTGTCAGGTTCGTTGCGCATTCTTCTCTTTTTATTTTCCGTGAATACCAGTTTGTGGAATACTAGTTGTACGCTGACAAGTGATAATTGAAAGTCATGGCATGACAAGCTTTCACTTCATGCTGGCATGCCAAATCAATATCAGTTTTACTGCCGATTTTTCTACCCACCACAATCAGTCAATGAGGCAGGCAAATTTTTTTTGTTGACTGATAACAGCTTCACTGTAAATTCACGGAAAGGTTAAAAATGTGCAAAAGGCCAAATCTGAACCGAGTTCAAGCGGTTTTGTCATTCCATTTAAATTCCTGCCGCGATCAAAGGCTCAGTGCTGTGATCTCTTTGCGTTAGGTGTTGCATTGGGTGTTCAATTTGGGCAGTGTTTGGTTTTTCTATTCCACAACCACAGGACAACTATTGTGCTGTCTTTTCATGTAATTTATTATTTTATTGTTTTCTTTTGAGTTTTAACCCTTTCAGCGGAGAGATCATGACGGGGGTAACGCTAACTCCGAGCTGCGAGGTAAATTTTTTCCATTGGAGCAAATGGCAAAAATTTACCTCACAGCTCGGAGTTAGCGGTACCCCCGTCATGATCTCTCCGCCGTTTGTGTTTTATTTCATTCCCTTTTGCACACTGTTGACATGCCTTCCTGTCAGTTTTTGAAATCTTGGTTCAATATAGGTCTGTTCATGGATACTTTAAAAAGTGTACCATTTGTTTCAATTCACTGAACAACTTCTTTGGAACGCTTCTTCAGCAGACCAGAAATGGACACTCTTGTACTGACTAGAGCACTTTTTTCTATTCCGCTGTAGAAAATGCTTTTAAGTCAATTCTGAATACCACCTTCGTTCTTGCTGGTGGGTGATTACAGGGTAGCGCCATGCATCTGACTCAGAAAAAGGATTGATCAAGAAAAAATTTTCGTAGCCGAGACATTTCTTTTGACAATGATGAATCGATATTTTTATTCAATGTGACTTGTTCGACCTTGTTCAACGTACCTTGCGAACACTTGGTTGGCAACAAGTATTGTGACCTGACAATGTATTCAGTTTAGTTGACAATGCAAGCATCTTGTGCTTTGTCAATTTAATTACGAGCATGTCGGAAGCATATTTTCTGATTTATTGTCATCTTTGTACTCTAGCTCTCTGATAAGATCATTGCTCAAGGATCTCTCTCACATATGCGAGCCCATCTGCATCATGTTGCCTGATGTTAATGCCGATTCCTTCCGGCATCTAATTCAGTTTCTCTACACTGGTGAACTGGTTTGCAGTGAGGATGAGTGCAGTGAACTATCAGACCTGACCTGTCATCTAAAGGTCGATTATTGTTTGGAAAATATGTCTGTGGTTGATATTGGTGAACAGAATGCTCAAATAGACCACACTGACAGTGATGTTGGTAATTTGGATTTTCTGGGTATAGAAGAGCTTGCTGTCAATGCAACTGAAAGTGGTGAACTCAAATTGAAAGATAACGGCCTTGAA
This sequence comes from Sinentomon sp. SZTP_YWyxl, assembly GCA_030068105.1. Lineage (NCBI taxonomy): Eukaryota > Metazoa > Arthropoda > Protura > Sinentomata > Sinentomidae > Sinentomon > Sinentomon sp. SZTP_YWyxl. The sequence goes on from JASGXE010007252.1 coordinate 58,718, forward strand.
CGTGAAGAGGAAGGTCACTATCCAGTTGAAGTAGAATCCGATATTCAGAACTTTGGTCATGCCCAGCATTTGGAGTTACAGGATGGTGACATTCAAGGCAAGTTCCATAGTTTATTGGATGGCAGAATTTTGACGAACAGGGTTGAAGCTGAGGGATTGGACACCAAGTTTTAAGTATGTGGGCCGTTATCTCCATTTCAGCTCACCCTCATCAACACGTCAGCTAGGAACTTCAGCAAACGGATGCATCCCAAGCAGCAATGTAAGAAATGGCTGTGACGAGGCCATCGGCCGAGGGTATCCCTTGCCAAAGGCCAGGGGGTACCAGTGCAGAACAGGCCAAGGCGTCATTTTTGGCCAGGGGCACCCTCGCAAAAAGGCATATTGAAATGATGTTTTTCAAACAAGTGTATGTTGGCGATTTTGTTGAAGCTATGGGTGACTAAGGGGAATGGTGTTTTCTCAGGATGCTGATGCTAGAGCAAGAGCTGAACAATCTTTGGTGCTGTGCTTTTCTCTGCCATAATATCTGGGCTACATTACACCGTTTCGGCATTTTTGTTTTAAGCAAATTGAACGTGTGACAGAATGAGTGTTAGCTGATATCCATTTGCCAATTTCTTTTTGCAAGTGAACTTCAAAACTGTTCTGATCAAGAATTTTCTGGTTTTGCCTCACCAGTTGAAAGCTGAATTAAGAGCCATCCTTTGAAGTTGGATCTGCATAGTTCCTCCACCATGACAGTTTGCGATGCTGCTGATTAAGCCCAGATGGCTGTAGCTGTGCCAATGCCTGCTTTTTTCACTGGGAAAACCGAAGCAACTTTTGTTGCAGGTACTTTAATGTGCAGATGCAGCTGCAAGTCAACTATTCAGAGTTGGATGAAAAGCATGACAGATTCATTTTTCCTGCAGGTCATCTTGAGCAAAAAGCTAGGTTGACGAAATTTGCTGCAACACTCTTGTCCCGAGATATGCACCGAAAAAGTCCCAAATTGCAACTTTTGGGAGGATGTGACAGAATGATTTAGGAGACACGATTTATGCAAGTACATTCTCAAAAACAAGCTCTAATGTAACACATTCTGTGATCAGATGAGACCCTTTATTTTCAAATTGGCACCCCAAAATACCCAAAGAGAAACTCATTTTTCATTTTTGGACCTAGGGTAGGAATTTTATCAACATGAAAGGTCCTTTTCCTTGTGGAATAAGACTTCACTGCTCCTTGGAATAAGAACTTCCTGCTCTCCAAATTCCCAATGATGGGACCCTCAAACTCCATATCTTTAACATTTTGGTCGAGATATATGACGTGCATTCAGGGAGGGGAATTCCTTGTGGTTTTTTCCTTATCTGCTGAACTTCTAATGTCTTGATGGATACCAACCATCTGAGACGAAGGTGAAAAACAGGGCAATTCTGATAAAAATAACAGAAATTGAAAAAGGAGGTTTTGGTGAGCCCATCTCAGGGATTTGGAGATTGAAGCACATCCTGTCTTTGTCCATGGATTTGAGTTAATCTGGAGAATACATCTGCAAAATTTTAGATCTGTACCAACAGATGCTGTTCAGTGCAGGTTCCCCAAAAGGTACAATTTGGGTTTTTGGCCCTTTTCTAGGTGATGGGAGGCAGTTGCAGATTTCGTCATCATCATTTTTGCTCTGAGGAAACATACTTCTTTCGTACTTTTTTCCAGACACGCTGCATAGCTGTCTTGCTGTCAACGCGGGCACCTGATTATAGTCATGCATGCCACGATGTGGCTGACCAATACAAATCTCAAGTGGATCGATCCTTTTGCTTTTTACGTGACATTTCTTTTCAATGTTTTCATTTTCAGGTGCAGAAGCATTTGACGAAAATGGAGTTCCATTTTGGACTAATTCCGATCAGATTGGCCAGGAATATTCTGGTGAAAACCCTTTCAGTTCTGGGGCTGCGGATGTAAACACAACTGGCCGACACCATAACCCAAACAGAAAGAATTTTCTGGAACGCCGGCAAACGATCAAAAGTTTTAATGGTTATTTGCAAGAGAACGTGGCTGATTTCTCCAACCGCAAACTTCTTCAGGGATGTGAAACCTCTGCAAGAAAAGCCTTCCGTTGCAGGTTTTGTTCTTTCTCGTGCAATCGTAAAGACAACTTGGAAACTCACTTGAAAAGGCATACAGGAGAGAAGAACTTTGCTTGTCACCTGTGCAGCTTCAAGTGCATCACCAAAGCTCACTTGCAGTACCACGTTCGTTCTCACGAATATGGTCAGATGCGGACACGCACTCCACGGCCGGTGGACGTGGGAATTTTCGCACACCATGGATCTGGTGAATGATAGGCTTTCTTGAGAAAGTGTTTCGGGTAGCTTGCAGTATCGAATCGGCCAACGTTTTTGGCAATCCCACCTCACATCCAGTTGCTCAGAGAAGTGTGAGATTAGCTATGTCTGGTTTCAATTTTATTCAATGCATGGAGGAGTGGCTAAACTGCATTCTTGTGCTTAGATTGGATATTGAACCAGTTGGATTTTTTTGTGTTTCAAAATCACAACTTGTGCCATTGTCCATTTCAGCCCTGATTCAGGCATAGCTTTCATGTCATTGGATGGTCGTTTATTTCCTCAATTTTCAGGGGACAGAAGTCGAGGTATTCAGGAATAATTTTTGGAGGATGTGCACGTCAAAATTGCTGACTGGTGCAGCAGATACCAATAATTGTGGCCTCAGGCCACGAAAGCAGGGTCTGGAGTGGCACGCCAGGAGTGGCAGCCTCGGTGGGGATCCAAGGGGCAGGGGGTTGGGAGAAAGCTTGGAACGTTTTGGCAGATATGGTTCTCCAAACAGTGCCATAAAATGTTTCAAACAATATTTTTTTCTGAAAATTCTCATGGTTGAGGTTTAGGGAGATTGTTTTGGAGATTGTTTTGCCACCAAAACAATTATGGTTCCTTTGGTACAGAAAGTCAAGGTCAGATGCAAACACTGCTGCGGTTTCTGTTCTTTCACATGCACAAGTCCGCCAAAGTCAACGGTTCATCTCCGATAGCACACCGATGAACGATCGTTCAATTGTGACCTTCGTGATGCCGATTTTGTGTCCAGATCAAACCTTACAAGGCATAAGCAGTCTCACTTTGAAGTGGGCAATCGGTCCAGCTCACTTTGAAACTACCCAGTCACAAAATTTGCGTCATCACATGAACATTATCATGAAAAGAATGGTGACGGTTCCTTGTATCATTGAGTTCATTGTTGTGGACATTGAACTGGTTCCGACATTCATTTTGAGTTGTCCAGTCCTCGTGTCGGGCAGTATCCAACAAGAAGAGGGAATCTACAGAAGTTGTTGCAGAGAGAGCCACTCAGAAGTGCATTTTTCAACTCGCGAGTTGGGTTTGGTTGGAGTTTACAAAAAATAATAGGAGCTAAAGGGAGTCATGAGAAATTAAAATAACTCCATGTTGCCATCTGTTGAATTAAATATGATTTATGGGTGGCTTGGTGTCAGCAAACGTCATGATAAATAATTGTGATTATGTCGAGGAATATTCAAGCAACATAAGGCTGCGATGTTTGTTCTGACAAAACGGTTGATTTTGTGACATAAACCGTAAAATAGTTTAGGAAGCCGTTTACATCTTCAGCAAAATTATTCTGACATATTTTGCCATGGCTTTGCATCCAACTGTAATCCACCCAAAACACTGCAAAAATGCAAAGCTGAAAGAACTATTGATTTTGTGACACAAACCGTAAAAGATTTTAGGGAGCCGTTTACGTCTTCAGCAAAATTATTCAGACAGATATTTTGCCATGGCTTTGCACCCGACTGTAATCCACCCAAAACACTGCAAAAATGCAAAGCTCAAAAAATTACAAAACTATTCTTTAAATTCAGAGTAGAAATGTATTTAATGTTTACTCAATTGTTAGTAAATTTTCCTCAAAAGGTTAACATTTTCCAAATTCGGGCAGCATGAGTTATTTTCTGGTTTGATGGTGAGGTTGGAAGGGCATGCATCAGGTGCTGTAGTTTAAGTTTGTTGGTGGTGACTTCCTCCCCTCACCAGTCTCTTAAAAACATTGTTTATTGGGCCGGATAGTTGAAAAATAAATTTTAAAGTTTGCAAGAAAATGATTGGCCAGTTTCACCATTTGACCAGGGCTGTCTTCACCATTTTTGACAAAAAAGGCTTTTCAACTTCAGCCATTCAAAAAACACTTTGTCTTTTTTTCTATCCACATTCCACACCCTCCAAACCAATCACCTAGTGCAATTGTCCCGCATGCCATCGTGATTAACAGATGTAGGTTTTTATGAGTACCTAGCTGTTGTTAAAGTGATTTTCCATAATTCATGATTCATTAATTGCCAATGGTGATATTTTAGAAAGGACAGCATAGCACTGAACATACTCATTTACATTTCAATATACCTGATTTTGAAAACGTTCATGATGCTTTGGAGGGAGTCTACGGAACAGGTTTCCAAGCTGTGACTGGAAGACCTGCAATGCCATTTGCAATTTTCAGGATTGAATTATGGGCATGTTTGCACAATCATGGAAATCGTAACTTTTTCTCTATCCAAACATTGTCTTTCTTTTCACTTTTGATTAAAAAACAGGGTTTAACTCTGCATTAAAGCAGGATTTTGTTGTGGATGAAACACAGTGTTCGGTGTGAAATACAGATTTTTGTTGTGCAAACGTGCTGCATAACTTTAAGATTGTAAATTTACCATGGCTGCTGCTGTGGACACGACTTTGCTCAACCAGGAAATTACAATTTTCAATGAAACACTACGATCGTTTGAATCTGAAGAAAGTTGCGACATTCGATTCGTTTGTCAAGATGGATCTGACATCCACGCCCACCGGCTGCTGTTGGGAACTGTAAGGTAAATTGCTGTTTTTTATGTGCTGATTTTTGGATTTTGATTTTGCACGTAATCCTTGGAATTTTACCGGTGGTAAAATTCTTGACATTCCCTTCTGTCATTTGGCGGTTGTTTTACCTCTTTCGCACAGCAATCCGGCCAGTGTTAGTGCTTTAAGTTGACTCATTTGTATCATTTTTTGCTTTGGTCATAGGCACAAAGCCGATTTTCCTAGAGAAAACGACACAAAACTGATTTTGTTCCCACTGAGAATGGAGTCGTTTGGATTTGACATTCAGATCAGTTTTGCTGTGAGGAGGAAGACACTACTCGATTCTTGAGAGCGTAAGGCATTTTGGAATGTGGTTAGCAGGAGCACAGCAGAGGCTGACAAACGGAGAGTAAATGTGCAGAAAACATTGTCAGCCGGTTAGGCTCTGATAAAATCCACAAAATGGACTCTTGGCAGTGCCTCTCGCAAACATAATAACCCCAGTGGTTAGGCTTTTCGGGTCTGTGAAGAATTTCTAACACACCTGAACTGAAGGAAATTCCTCTGAATGATGAATGTTCTGTTTATTTGAGAAGAAACAACTAGGTTTCAGGATCCATACCTTTATGAACAATTGAACAAACATCTAAATGCGTTATTGCCCAACCATTTCTCATGCCAACTCTGTCTGCTTTTTCCATGCCACATCAACCAAAATTGTTGACTGTTAACTGAGTTATGCTGAAAAGGTTTTTTTTCTCTGTAATTTTCAAAAATGCCATCTTTCCAACAAGATGTAGCCCTCTGCACCCACCCTACAAAGTATCAGAAATTGCTGAGTACCCACTTGCCTCCATTAAGAGGTGCTTCGTTGGCATTAATCCTTCATGGATTTGTCTTCCCATTCTCCTGATTTTTGTCCACATGTAAGAGTTCATAATTGAGAGGTCATTTCGGATGATCTTACTGTTATCTATGTGAAGACTTCGAGTGGAAGGGTGCGGGATTGTGTGCGGAAATGTGAAGGGCGCGGGATTGTGCACACAAAAATGGTATTGTTTTGACGTTTGACTAAACTCTAAATGAAAAGTCCCCTTAAACAATTGCTTGTGTTGGCTAAAATTGTTGTTTGGTAAAGGGCCAGAATCAGAGCCTCGTAATTATTTAGAAACATGTGAGTGGTGATGTGATGTTTTTTTTTGAGAGCAGCATGGAAGTTGCTGGTTTTGGTACCTTTCGAAAACTGAGCAAGCTTAGAACCGACATACTTAACACAGTTATATAACAAGGCAGAGGTTTCGTTTGCAGCAGACAGGCTGGGCTCATACAGTTGTCGATGACCACTGATGCCTCGTCAACACATCAGCCGTGCATCAGCGTAATTTCTGGAAAATTTAATCAACCATACCACTTACTTTTCTTATAATTTGCGTGAGCCGCACATTCTGGCTTTTTTGCAAAGATCAAGGTGTTTGGTCATGACTTAGCTCGAACCCCTTTGTGGTTTGTTTTTGATGCTAGATAATCCATAGAGTGGTGCTTACTCATACGGATGCAATTTTTCTTGCTCAACAATACATCAGCCAAAATGAACAAGAAACTTGCCAACATTCATTGTCATGATTAATTTTGTTGTGTATATTTTTTAATTTTTATTCATTAATTAGTTCACTAATGAAAAGCATCCTCTGTGATATTCCTCATTTCTGTGATTCTGTCTGCGTAATGATGCCCGACGTCAGCAGTGAGTCCTTGAAGCGTTTCGTCTACTTCCTTCAGAATGGTGAATTAATTTGCAGCGAAGAAGAATATGCAGATGTTTCAGCATTGATGGAGTTATTGAAAGTTGACTATTGTCTTGACCATTTATCGATCATTAAAATTAGTGATTTGGACACCGAAGGAGATGCTTTCCCGCTTGATATTGAGACAGATATTAAAGAAGATGAAAGTGTTTTTGCAGATGTCAAGGTCGAAGAGACTGAGTGTACAGATGCTTCATTTTCAGATGAGGGATACATGCTGTTTGGAAAGACAGTCATCACTCCATTTATGACTGATTTGTTGAACGAAGAAAATGGAGAATGCTCAACTGACAACTCAGGTATGTTTCTATTGAGGAAATTCAATAAAATTATGATTTGATTCAATCTGCTAGGAATTCATCTTGTGGCATTCTTTCCATGGTCATGATTTCACAAAAAATAAGGTTGCCGCTCTCACCGTGTGTCTTTTGTCTTGATGTTGCCTTCAGAGGTGCCCCAGATTCTTTCTGTCTTGGTCCTTTGATCTTTTTCTTTTAATTCCATTCTTGGTCCTTTGGAGGGTTCAATTAATTCTAACCTCTTGTCTCCAGTATCCAAGGACCTCTTTAGTGTCCAGGACGTCTTGTGTTGGAATATCCAAGCAGACAGAAAATCCTTTTTCCTTTTTTCCTTTTCTTCTCTCTCATGCTTGACATTGTTTGATAATTTATATCCCGACGGGTGCAAGAGGGGCTAACATGGCATGGATGGATTAATGTTTGCTTCGTAGACAACTGGAGTGGCATTGCTGAAAGATAATCGTTTTAATGATTGAGAAGTCTCCGTTAATCGGATTAGTTTCGATCGGATTAGTTCCGATCGGATTAACTAATCCGTTAATCGGATTAGTTCATCATCTTACCACCCCTTAGCGAATCTACGCAACACCACATAGCTTTTGGCCACATCTTTTGACCTAGCCAAGTTGTTTCTGGCTGAGGTGCTGATGATGGTTGATGCAGGGTCTGTGTAGGCTATGCCAAAAGGGCACTTTTTAATTTTCCATTGCAAAATGGGCTTTTACAATTATGTCACATCCCTGAGCCCTTCTTGCTGCAAGCCCTTCATTACGAGTATGTTCTGCAAATTTGCATCCGAAAGATGCTACCCTTAAAGTATGCCAAACAATGTAGGTAGGTAGTTGTTTGAAGGTATTCTGTTGGGAAATAGGTTTGTTGCTTTTAAATGCACTTGTTTTTGATTTTTGACGTCAAAATTACATTTTTCAGCTAATATCACGGGAAGAACAATGTCTCATTCGTCCCGAAACCGCTTTGGTGATGCCAGAACAGGGACCACAACGGGTGTTGGTGATCCTTCCAATGCGGCAAAGCTATTCTCTTGTCAGTACTGCACTTACACTTCACGCCGTCATCCGAATCTTAGGAGGCACTTACAGAGTCATACTGGTGAAAGACCATTCTTATGCAGATTCTGCACGTATAGGTGTAATCAAAAAGTGCATTTGGTAAGGCATGAAAGGTATCATCATGCCCATGCCAAGTGACTTGTTGTTTGTGTGCTGCATATGAACTTTTAACCTGTGTTTGAGTTCACCGATTTCTCTTGTACGAAGAGGGCGCCAAAAGTAATGCAAGTTGACACATTATATGGGAACCCTAAGTGTGATTTCAGTAATTTTTTGTTCACTTGTATATTGATCTTTGAGAGACGTTTGAGCAAAAGAAGCCCTGTTCAGTCTTCTGATTCTCGCTTTGCAAGCACTTGAATTTGATGTCTTCGGTGCTCTGAAGAAAAAGCTTGGATTTTTCAAATGAGACGAAACTTGTTTGAACAATTCACTGGTATATCCCTGTCTTGAATGTGAAACCAAAGTCCTGTCACTTTGGAAACAGCACATGGTGGCCAGTTGTTCTCATTTACCACTGTTACTTGAGAGACTAAACAATTTTCCTGTGGTACAGGCTGTTTCAAACATGACATGACCCTTGCTCTCAAGCAAAAAAATCGGGTTTTGAAGGAGCAAAGTATTGATGGTGTACAAAAGCAGTTGCAGATGACAATAGATCAACTGCAGTTGATTTAACCGAAAACATCATTCAATCTACTGGTTTAATTTTAAACATCCTTGCACGAAAGCGATTTCCTAAAATCCACTCCAGAATAGCTCATACAGCTCTCAGAATCCATGAAAAATGAGCTCAATGAAAATTCGACATCACATAAAACCCAGAAAATTTAGGTCACCCAGCAAAAGAGAAAGATAGTTCTTATAAGACATTCACAGCACATCTGAGCTCAGCTTGTGCTGTTACTTTCTTTTTCTAAATATCAAGCTGGCAATGGCATGACTGCAATTTTACGATATCCTACAGCCAGAGACACGTAAAAATCGCGTTATAGTTTTGCATTTTTCGTTTTCAAATTTTAAAATTTCGCATTTTGTCGCTTTGGAGCTTGGCTGATTTCGCTTTCCATCGCAAGACCCAATTTCATGATGCCCATCCTTTATGGAGGTCAGCCAGAACCAATTATTGTGCTTGAAAATGCTGCTATTGCCACATGGTGCTTGAAAAGTGCTGAAATAGATCGAACAAATTTTGAACCTTCTTCTTGTCACTTGTCAGAGTGTGAGAACCTGCGCAATCGTACGGTTTTCAAGAAAAACATCAGAATACAACACCACACCCCATTATGCCAAAGACTCATTGTTTCGATGTGTTTCACTATTGTTTGTGTTTCACTATTTGGCCGCCAGATTAGCGCCACCGTCAGTATTTTTGCGTTCGACTGCCACCATCTGTTGCGTTCCTTTCTTTTTTCTCCTCTGCCATGCCACTCACTCTCGGGTTGCCAAACTCCGTGTCAGCAAAAGTGAGGTTTTATTGCTTGAAGTTGGAAAGGAATGGTGAAGAGCAATTTTTCCATTTTGAAACAAATGCACTCTTTGCATGATGTTTTTAGGTAGCTTGTGCAAATCTGGAATTATTGTGACATTTCGGGTGCAGATTTTGTGATGTTTCATGCAAATTTGGCACTTCGCGGTTTTTCTGAATTTTTTGTTCTCGGGTGAAATTTTCACTTTTGCGCACACATACACCTCCCGGTTGAGTTCAATCAGTTTGGCACAAGTTTTGAACATTTCAAGCGAATTGGACTCAACTGCATTTCTTTTGCGATTTTTGGTTTGGTCCCTTCCTGATGCGCAACGGAGTATAGTTCAAAACAAGTGCAACAGAAGAAGAGGGGTGGAAAATAAGCATGCATGGACCACCTGTGGCGCTTGTGTTCCAAGTGTTTTTCTTTTCTTTTTATTTCTGTTCTTGAAGACCCACACAGGGTGTCCAAAAATTTGGTAACTCTTAGATAAGATAAGATAAGAAAATGTTTGTATTTAGGGGCGTCAACCCCGCTTAAATACATGTCACACACGTTATTTACATAGAATCGAAAAATGCACGACATAGAACAGAAAAATACACGACATAGAACAGAAAAATACACGACAAAAATTATTACGACTTTACAATCAATCTTCATGAAATTATTTTGCTTCCCTTTTTCGCCAAAATCTCTGTGAACAGAAGTCAGCAAAGATTGATTTTGCGCCTCACCAGGACACAATCGATAACTTTGGGAAATAATCCAATGAAAAATTCAATGCCCAGAATTTTTCTCAGGGTGACATCGGTCAGCACATGAAGGCTTGGCAAATTTTGATCACACTGTCCGGTCCTTGGGCAAGGCAAAGCTGGAATCCAATTCAATTGGAGGCGCTTTTGTGCCTCAGTGCACCTCTCCCTCCCCTGTTTGCGCAGCACGAGCCTTCAGCTGAGATTGTGAAATGCTGGGATGCGAGCACTGTGCTTTGGGTCCAGTTCATGTTCAATTCGGAGGTCATTCACCCGTGTCTTTCATTTCTTTGCGCTTCCGCCTGATGTTTGAAAAAGCGCATGAATGTGCAAACGGACAAGATAAGATGCATTTTATTCAACAAATAAAAACAACAATTGACTCAAATGAAGAAGACCAACGAAGCGACAATCACTTTTCTTTTTTTCAGTTCCATTTCCAGGAGAGAATATTTTTTTTACCACCCACGATTTCTTTGAATTTTTTTAATCGATCGCCAAATTTCGCTTGATTTCGCTCCAAAAGGCGTTTATCGCTAATTTTTCGCGATTTCGCCGCAAAGGACGAATTTCGCATTTTTTCGCGAGCTTAAAAAGAGACTACACACCGCCAACAACAAGACTGTCTTGTCCCCTCTTCGAAATTCCAATGAATGGCAGAGTTCGCTTTGTCGCTACGAGCGATTTTTACGTATCTCTGCCTACAGCCGACCCTTGTCAAAATCACCCAATTCAGAGGCAAAAAAGTGCCTACTTTAGAACAACGTGGGGCTTCTGTCAGTTGCATGAGAATGGTGGAAATTTGCATCGATTTCAGGGAAGATTGCTTCTAGTGGTTTTTTCAAGTGTACTTGATCAAAGTTGTGCCCAAAGCAATTCAAGGAGCAACTTGCATTACTTTTGGAGCCCCCTTCGTATTTTTGATTTGGATACTGTTTGAATAATTCCAAAGCCAAATACGGAATACCTTTTTGCATCTGTATTGAGTTCACCATGGCTCGATTGCATAACAAAACAAGCATTGTTAAGCCCCATCTGAGCAGGATTTGAACGTCATCATTTTGTTTAGGTACCTATTAGTCTTATTTACCTAGGTTACCAAACTGAAAGGAAATCAGAATTGTTTTCTGTGCTCTTTCTTTTTTTTGTGTTTCTTCTTTGTCTCTTATTTCGTCTCTGGGATTCCGTATTTATTTGCCCAGGTGTGACCCATAGCTCTTTACAAGAATTAGAAAGATGTTAATGCAGGAGCTTATGTTAAGCTCTCTTCTATTCACAAGAACCTCGCAGCTGTGATGCCATAACAATTCATGGCATTCTGATATAATTCCCATAACTACAGTCAAATATCCAGGACTGTTTTATTTGTAACTTCTGGCGCAACCCTTTTGGGTTTTTGCTTTCGTCATTTCTAAACATGTAATAAGAACAATAAGCAGGAACTATTGAAAGAGTCTTTATTGGCAATGAGGGCCGTGCTGTGACAGGGTGATCTTCAAAGAATTGGTGAGGTTCGGAGTCACACTGTGCATGTTGATCTTCAAAGAATTGGTGAGGTTTGGAGTCACACTGTGCATGTGTGAGCTACTGGGAACAGTCCGCCTGTTACCCGTTCACTGCACGACCCTTATTGCAATGCTAAAATGTTCTCTTGGTGGTTCTCAGCATCATACCATCCATATTGTTGAATGAGTG